>VNKC01000490.1:0-44213 GCA_008042775.1 Drosophila pectinifera
AAATGTGTAAATACTTAAAAGTAAGCAACTAATCTAAGACATCTCCAATTATATATATTTAAAGCAATAGGCATAAAAGGAAATTGATATTAATATTAAAATATAATATTATATAGAATAATATATATTTATAATAAATTCCTTACTTCACTCTTTGGTGATCATATTATTTTTAGACACAATGTATACTATAATTGCAAGGTTCCTGCCTCGTCAAAAATGTGTAAATACTTAAAAGTAATCTAAGACACCTTCAATTATTTATCTATAAATTAATAGGCATGAAATCAATACTAATATTAATATAAAAATATATAAAATAATACAATAATATATATATATACAATAAATTCCGTACTTCACTCTCTGTTGATCTTATTAGTTATAGTCACAATGTTTATTATAATTGATGTAATAATAAGGATTTCCAGAGTTCTTGCCTCGCCAAAAATGTGTAAATATTTAATAGTAAGAAACTAATCTAAGACTGTTTCAATTATATATCTCTAAAGTCATAGACATGACTAGAATTATATTATATTTATATCATATATCATCATATATATCATGACCTAAGGCCTAGAACTTTCCCTTAGTGCACCCAGTCAGCTCTGCCCTCCTTCGGAGCACTCCTTGGGCAAATAAGCCTGCCACTGTTTTTTGCATTGTCTTGCTGCTCGTTGGTTTGTTTGCCGAGCTGCGTGTTGCAGTGAAAATTAGAAAGTACGCACTTGGAAAGTGTCTGTACTTATGTCTGGCAGCTGTTACACACAACCTCAGCTTGAGGCTGCTGCTCCCGTTCCTGGGGCAGCCGCCCCCCGTTCTTGCCCGAACAGCCGCATGAATAGTTTAATTAAAATTTCCCTTTAAGCCCCGGCTGCTCGGAGCGGAAGAGACAAACAACACGAAGGAAAATTGTGCAAAGGCAACTTGGCAAGGCGGCGCTGGAAAACGAAATGAAAAACTTGCTAAACTTTTGTGATTTCCAAGGCAACTCCGACCACGACGACTGCAAGATGACGACGACAAGTGTTTAGTTTTAGTTTCGTGGCCGAAAAGGAAAAGAAAGACCCTTAAATCTGTTAACCTTTCATTTCGGGCAGCCGAAGAAAGCCCCAGACAAGGACTGGTCATTAGAAAGTTTAAAGAAAGCTGCATATATTTTTGATGAGAATTTATTTATGGAAAATGTGGCTAGGCTACCTAGCCCCCGGAGGTGAAATGGCCATCAGATGTTGGGTATCTTTGTTGAGGATATTGCTTTACTTTACTATTTTATACAACAATAAAAATAGTCATTTAAATGTTATTGCTTTTATGAAATATATATGAAATATGACAAGTATTTTTGAAAGTATAAAGGTTACGCAGGCTTACCTCTCAGATCGATTATTATTATTTTTACTAGAGCCAAAAGACAACTCCTCCTTCCTTCCTCTTTAAGGTGACGCCACTTAGTCAGAGGGCGTGGCCAAGTCTGCCTTGTAATACTCAGGGGTACAGCTGCAGACAAAATAATAGCACTCAAGCTAGTCTCATTAGGCATTACTGTAATCTGTAATTTATTATGATTATTTTGGAAGAAAGACTAAATAGCCTAGGAAATATTGAGCTTAGGCATTAGCGTTTATATTACCAAGGACAAAATAATAGCAATCAAGAAAGTCTCATAAATTTAAACTGTAATCTTTGGCATTGATATAATCTGAAATTAAATAGGATTATTTTGTATAAATATTAAATAGCCTAGGGAATAATGAGCCTTTTATATTTCCAAAGACAAAATAATAGCACTGAATGAAGTCTCCAAAAAAGATATTCAGTAAGTTTTTGCTTTACTCTACTCTGTTATTAATTTAAATTTATTTCGTTTAATATATTAAATATCCTGGAGAATAATGAGCTTAAGCTTTAGCTTTTATATTTCCAAAGAAAAAATAATAGCACTCAATAAATTGTATAGAAAGATATTCAATCATCGTTGGCACTATTCTAATCTGTAATTAATTAAGAAAAATCTCTCATCTCTGACATTACAGATTATATACTTTATTTCGTAAAAATATTATATAGCCTAGGGAATAATGAGCTTAAACATTACCCTTTAAAGTTTCACGGATAAGATAATAGCATTCAATAAAGTCTGCATAAATATATATAGTAATTTTTGGCACTACTATAATCTTTTATTAATTACGGATTATTTAATTTAGGATATTAAATATCCAGGAGATTAACGAGCCTAAGCATTACCTTTAATATCTCCAAATTTGCTGTATTTAATATATGAAAATATGTATATTTTTCAGCACCACTATTTCGCCCATAGCTGTAGGCCGAGGGAATTTTCCAATATTTTTTTGCCATGACGATGATGAGGATAGCTGGCGCTGATAATGGTGCCTGGGCCGGGCTCTCGGCTGCTCGCTGATCGGTATCAACGTCAGCAGCCCCGTCGACGCCGCCGTCGCCGCCGAGTGATTATTGTAATGATAATGAGACAAGTCGACTAACCCATGGCCACCTCCAGGAAGGAGCTGCATTCTTGTCAAGGGGCAGACGGGGGGCACGGTGCTGCGCGGGAACATGTGTCGCGTGCATAATTACGAGCACCGCGACTGAGTGCGGACCTGGCTCTGAGCAAGGTGTTCGAGGACCCCGGGAACACCGTTATGGTTCACGCTGATTTGACAAACAATCTTGGCGGATCTGCCGCTGTGGTTTCTAATTAAGTCATAAAACAAACGCCGCCGCAGATGCACAGAAAGAAACGGAGTCAGGTGACTTTAATGCTGATTTTAAAGATGGCAGTTACCCCAAAGATCAGTGATCTTTATGCACTCATTTTTCTAGCTGTGTTCGGTCTTTTATCATCAGCAGCTCGTAACAATATTTTCTTTTTTTAGCCTCTAGTTGAATTTTCTTTTGTACTCCCATTGCCTGTGTGGGTTGGAATGTTTATGTCTGCCTTGTGACTTTTAATTGCCGCACATAACCGCACGTTAAACTAAACTTCGCAGTTGGCCATAAAGACTGGCGGCCAACAAAAGCAAGAATCGCCATTTGCTGTTGTAGGAATGAAAACAAAAACGATTCCCTTTGGCCCAGGCCCAGACAATGTTTGAGAATCGCATTTTTTTCCGTTGTTGTTTAACTTTGCTGTAAAATTATTTGTCTGGCTGTGTTGCATTTTTTTGTTTTGTTCTTTGCTTTTTTGGCAATGCTCACAAAGACCTGTTGCACTTTTGGCCAGCGGACAGGAGTTAAATGAACTTTGCGGAAAATAAATAGCTGGTAATTTACTCTGTTTCATGGTTTCTTTGAAACGGAAAGAGTTCTTCTAGCTTCTGTCTCGGCAATTAAATGCCAATTAAATATGTACAAAGATAAGAAACTACAAATAACTAGAAGTCTTAAATCGACAATAAATTGAGAGAAATTCCTTTAAAAAAGCAGCAAAGCTTGCAAGTGTAAAAGACATTCCAGAGGACGAATTATTTATTAGGCATGCATATTTTATGCTCTAATTCCGTGCTAAAATATTAAAGTTTATTCCAGGCAGGCCTAGCAGGGAAAACAATTTTCCTTGGCCATTGGTAAATAACATAAAATACATGATATAGGTGGAAGCCTCAAGAGGAGTCCCAATACCGCACAAACATGTGTATGTGCAGTTAGATGCATGCCAGGAGATAGCCAGGCCATCCATCCCCGGCCAATTCCATCCCAGCTCATCGCAATGCCAATGACTTCTTTTACAGAACCGAGTAGGAGTAGGAGTTGGCCGGGACTGGACTGGCAGCGGCCAGAGCCAGTTGACTGGCAATAAAACTTTCATAACTCTGCGGCTAATGGAGTTCGAAATGCTGGCTCGTAAAATATCTGTTGTTGCCGGTCCTGTTCTCTTCTCTCTGCTTTTTTTTTGCCCAGGTATAATTGCTCTTGGCCGAGAGTGGAAGCGGGCCTAGTGCTGCTGCTGTGGGCAACGGAAGCGCCAACCTGGCCAGGAGAGAAATTGTCATAAAAAAGCGCGCTGGCCGCGCTGCCTGCTTACTTAGCCAAGATGCAGCCATACTTCCATTTGGCCGGGGCGCTTTTTATGCCACTTCGCACAGGTAAAAGTGCATCCCAATCTCCAGGGCACTCCACCCAAGCTAGCCGGACATTTTAATTGAAATCACAGTGCCAGCCCGAGTTATAAATAACAGGCAGGTGAGAGGGGCCACAGCCGAGCGGTCTCGGCTGCAATTATTTTTCAGCGAAAAAGTTATTGAACGGACTGCCATACGATGGCCAACTTAATCACCGCCCGGAACTTCAACAAATGCCAAAAAGTAACAACTACTTAGGGTTACCCGGGGTAACCAAAATGGTAAGGGGATGGGGACTCGGATTGGCACTGGGACTGGGAATGGGAGCGACTTGCTCTGGCCAAGAGTCGCCTTTGTTTTTGTAGGCGTCAACCTGCTCTTTAAGCCGCATTATTTATGCGGCTGTTCAGCGATAACGCGCTTGCAAAAACGCCACGACTCCGACTCCGGCTCCGAGTGCGACTCCAGAACCTCCAGCTTGCTGCCTGGAACTGGCAACCTGGAACGGGCAACTTGCAACTGGCAACTGGCAACCTGCAACAGCACAGCAGCAACATTGCCAGCACACCAAGAGAAATATGTAGAGAAAAAGTAGGGGTCATTTTATATATCTTGGAACAGCAGAAATATAAAGTTATATCTAGATCTACTAAGGGTTTTAATTATTTATTTTTAAGAGCTAATATTTGGGGGTACTTATTTTATATAATATAAATAATATAAATAAGATCTATAACAGCTTATGTAATTATTAATTAGGTTCTTACAATCCCATTATCTTTATTGTAGGTATTTTTTAAGTATAAAGCTTGTTCTATATTTACCAAGATCACTTAGCCTTGACCTGGCTTAAATGGCTCATGTTCTTGCCATAATGTTTACTAGTAAAACCCACTAAACCTTAGTTCTGATATACTAGAATTTCAGGCTTTATAAACTCAGGAATATAGTCTAGTTCCCCCAGAATTTTCTCCGAGTGCAGTCTGCACTACTTTTAAGGGCTTACTTACTGCACTTAAGCGAAGAGGGCCCAGAGACTGGCAGTAGGCAGGAGTGAAACTAAAAAAAAAATAAAAATATGAGATATTCCTTATCAGCTGGTATGCATCTGAGCACCTCGAGCGATTCTCCTCCTGGAAGAATCTCCTCCTGCTGCTGCTGCTGCAGAATTCGCTTTCAAACATTTTCATTTGCCGCTGAAAAGAAGCTGCTGCAGATTTATTGTCTTTGTTTTTGTTTTGGCCCGTCCTGGAGCTGTCCCTATGCTGGTCCTGGTCCTGGTCGTGGTGCTGGTGCTGGTGCTGGGCTTGTGGTCTTGGCCGTAATAATAATCATAATATCAGTCGTAAGTGCATTTGTTGCTGCCGCTGCACTAAATACCAAGGAATTTCCCATTTGTTGGGAGTCTGCACAGCATCGCATCCATCGCCCGGAGGCACCGAGGCGCACTGATTTTCCCCTGCCTCGTTTTTTATTGTTGGCCGGTTTCGATTTCTTTACTTAGAAGTGGCCAATGAATGTCTGTGCCAGAACCAGAGTCAGAGCCAAAGCCAGAGCCTTCTGCTGGCCGCCACCGCTTTCCTTGGAACGTGGTCCCAGCCGGGGGTTGGGTAGTGGCGACTCGCCATGGACTCCTCCACCATGGACATCTTCATAGGAACCAGGAGCTTACCGAACAATTTCGGTTATTTAATATACTGGAATTCATCGTAAAATTACTTTTCAGCCTGGACTTATTTTATTGCCAAGAAATGCCCCCATAATGGTATTTACCTGAAATGGCACTTGCTGGCTATTAGTGTTAATAAGGCCTACTTTTTGTTTATTGTTTATTATTGTTGTTTATTTTATTGTTCTTGTTTAAGAGTTAAAAGCCTGCAGTAAAAAGAAAAGCTGTAAAAAAAATCTTTAAGACAGTTCTTATAAAGATAGAAAGCTTGTTATTATTTTCTATAAAAATATATATACTTTACAACTAACAATCTTTGTCGGACTTTCTTCTTTGTCTTAGCAAAATGTTTTAGGATTTCTTCTATGGTTTTTTTTTTATTCCATTTATATTTTAATATTAACTCTCTATTCTTCCATCTGCATCCCACTGTGCCTCCTCTTTCCAGCCACTCGCACACAGAAGCAACTGTTTTATATGTTGCCAAGGTTGCATCCTAGTTACACAAATCCATAACTAAAGTAGTGCAATATTTGTATAATACGCACATCTATCTGTATGCACAAGATGGGATGAAGCTGGGAGCTGGGAGCTGGAGCTGGAGAGCTGGAGCTGATGCTGATACCGCCAGCTCCAAGACCATAGACCAAAGACCAAAACAACAAGCGGCCAGGCCAAGAACAGAGCCTCATTTAAATGCTTATCAGTGAAATCTGGATGAACAAAAGCGGCTGATGTTGCTGCTGCTGCTGTGGCAGTGGCTGGTTCTACACAGTAACAAAAAAAGATGCCTTTTAGGTATTAAATTATTAACATAATTTCCTTATTTGCAACCTCTATACTTTCAAGAGGAATAAGTAAAGCAATCAGGCTGACTTGACACTGAAGTTTAGTTTAGTTTACTCTCCTTAAATATTTTCCTATTTTACTATTTTAGTTGAATTCCTATTTTTCTCTCCAGTGTAGTATTTGAGACTGCTAACCAAAACTACTCACTCAAGTGCTGAGCAATGGTGAAAATATTCTGGGCATGAGATGGAATGGCTGGGTGCGGATAGGAGAAAAATGAGAAACCACCGAGATAAAGTGGCAGAGATTCGCAGCATTCAAAAGCTGATGGTGCCGCTGCTGCTGCTGCTCCTGCTCCTGCCCCTGATGTTGCCTCTGTTGCCTCTGTTGCCGCTGAAGATGCCAGCAATCCGCAACGTGCTCGGTGTATTTGCAAATTTTGGATTATTCATAGTTGTGTTTGGCTTGACTACGGCAGCAACAGCAGCAACTTGATGAGGAACAACAACAGCAGTTGCTATTTGCTCAGGATAAGTAGAGTGCAGTGTTGCTGCCGCATTTCTTACGCAGATTGCCTCGGCTCGGCCCTTATGTGAGCCAGTTTCCTTGAAAATAGACAAAACTAACTATGAAATGGCTTGGTCTGCTCTGCCTTCTTGGCTTTCCTTATCAGCCATCAGCTGCGTTGCAGTGAGCCCACGGTGCGCATACTTAACGCTCGCTGCGTGTGTCTATGGGTCCAGTATGGCAGTAGTGCCCCCCGTCTCCCGTCTCCCCCGATACCATGTGATGCATCATTTTGGTCTAATCGCAACGCAAATCGTTGGCATTAAGCCCGGCCCAAAGTTATGTTTATGTTATGCGCCTGCGACGGGGCCCCCGGGGATTCAAGGTTCTCTCGGTCCGGGGATCTGCTGGTCCTGCACTGCCTACTCCTGGCAATTTTGTGATACTTACTTGCATGTTTGCATTGCTTTCTATTTGCCTGAGTGCCTTCGATGGCTCCACGGATGTTAGATGCACAGATAAGGGAGCTTCTGCTGGCAAATATTGCGGGGAGATTCGGTGACTAATTCCCCGAGGGCTGCGAGGGTTAAATTAATCACTGCAATCGACGATATGTTTATTATTTTCAAGAGAAAAGGGGAGTACAATGTAGAATCTGGCAATGAAACTAAGATACTCTTAGAGGTAAAGAGAGAGTTAACTTGAGGTTAAATTAATTAATAATAATAATAAACTATAGCAAGGTTTTCTGCTCTATTTATCTTATACTTTTTTCAGATAACCCGTAGGTGACTTTCTCTAGGACAGAGCCCTACTCCCCACCCAATCCTATTTATCAGATTAATATCTCTTGTTTCCAAATATGTTTATATGTTATGTTAATTATTTTCAAGAGAAAATGGAAGTACAATTGGTATATGTATATATAAAATATGTAGAATCTGGCAATAAAACTAGCTATTCTCAGAGGTAAAAAGAGATTTAACCCGTGGCTCAATCAATTAATAATAATAAACTATAGCAAAGTTATCTGCTATATTTTTCTTATATTTTTTTTCAGATAACCCGTAGGTGAATCACTCTCTTGACTTTCTCTAGGACAGAGCCCTGCTCCCCAGCCAACCCTATTTATCAGATTAATATCTCTTGTTTCCATTTCATTTCTAAAGAGCCAACAAAGCGAGGGTCGATGAGGCAACATATGTATTTACCGCCCAATTTCCACGCACCATGTCTCACTTGTCAACCTGGCTTATAGAAATAGACAACAAATATTAAGCGGACTGCGAGTCGGCCAAATAGAAACATTGGAGTAACAAATGCCCAGACACACACTGGCCATTGGAGTTTACTTAGCGTCATATTAATACGCTTTCATTAAAAAACTGAATGCTCGATTAGTCAGGGCCGATTGGGTGAGTGTGTGCGAGCGGGTCGAGTAGACTCCGACAAATGGGAATCCCCGGCAACTGCCCACCTTTGACACGTGTGACCCACAAGCCCCGGCGACGTGTGCCGTCAAGTGGAGAAAATTCGCCTTTTGACAAATGTGGCTTCGGGGACAGGGGAGAAAATTCCACACGGACTGCAGGCTGGAGGCAGGAATGAAAGCACGCATGCCTTCATAATGCACAAACAAAGAGTTGTGTAAGTCTTGTGTTTGCTCAACGGACAATTCAATCGACGATGCGTAAAAAACCAACCAAGAAAAGTCGAGTAAATAAAAAGAAAGTCAGCCGGCAGAGCCTTTGGGCCACTCTGCGATTCGGGGAGGGAGTTCGGAAAAGTATGTTAGAAATTTATAACCGCCAGCACTGCTCTTTAATTACAAGCGACACAGAATTCATTTCGAGTGTCTCAATTTTGACATTATTAATGTTTGCCATGCCACCCAATATGCGAGCTGAGTGGCATATAGAGTATGGCAAAATGGGAGGGCCCAACGGGGGGATCTAGCCGGTTTGCTACACAGAAAGATATTACTATGTATCATTCTATTTATGATTTAGATTTATAATTCCAGATTCGATATAAGATTTTAGAGATAAATTTACTTATACTTCTTAAAAGAATATGTAAAAAATATACTCGCTTCCTGAGGCTTCAATAGAGAATTATCTTCATTATATTTCATATTCATTATCTTCATATCTTTATTTCATTAAACCAAAATATTTTATCAAAGAGCTAAAATTACTTATACTTCTTAAAAGAAAATGTAAAAAATATACTCGCTTCCTGAGGCTTCAATAGAGAATTATCTTTTCATAAAACCAAAACATATTTTATGTTTTACGTGAATATTACTTTAATATTTTATATTATTTTGTATATTACTTTTATTTATACTTATAATAAGGATTATTTTATAGTTTTATATATGAATAAAATGTTATTCAGCTTGTTACAGCCTCAGCCGGGACTTGAACCCCTGACACACTGCTTGAGGCGTGTGCAAGCGAGATAGAGCTAAAGGTTGCAACTTAAATATCTAATAACTCCCATGTCTCTCACCCAATTGTATTCAAATTTTAGGATAATTCCCATAACATACCAACTACTCTATATATATTTACGTTCTAAGGAAATACAATGAATAGAAAAATTAATTTTCTATTTTACCTTTATATATCTTATTATGTTATATATATTTTTCGCTCTGTGCACACGCTTTGGCCATACAAATCACAACATGGCCATATGCGCAATAGGACCGCGCCTGATATACGATTTTGGCTTAATCTTTGTGGAGCATGAGCGTCTCGGCCGCCTTCTTCGTCTACGCTCGGGGATGCACATATCTCTGGCCTCCGGAGTGAGTGTACGTGTGTGTGTGTGTGTACCGAGGCACGTTCGAGATTTGCAGTTATAGATACCCGCACTCGCAGTGGAACGTTCCACAGCCACGCACTGCACAAGTGCTGCCTTCCAAAAATGCAAAAACGAACGCAAAACGATAAGAAAAATCAAATCAAGTTTAGCCAGCCTAGTCATACCACTCGTATATAAGTATCCCCGTGGACTCCGACTCCGACTCCGACTCCGACTCCGACCCGGCACTGCTCCTCCTCCTCCTCCTGTGCGTTGCTCAGAACCATAAACCGTTCCAATATCGAGCCGAGCAGCGGGCCGCCAAAAGATACATCGCCCAGTCCCACAATCGAGGCAATCGCGAATGCATGGGGCCAAGTAACTGGAACACAGCAGGATGACATTTTCATTGAGCCCAGAGCACTGAGGGACACACAGTCAGAGTCAGAGTCAGAGTCAGAGTCAGGCTTGGATTTGGATGCGGAGTGGAGTCCAAGCTTCGTTGTCTTGACTTTGGCTTCGACATTGAGTCAACGTCAGCGGATAAAACTAGTTGGGATGGGGCGATGCTGGAGGCACATAGCTGGCACTAGGGATACCCTTTGTGGGAAATATAATTAGAAGAGTCTTTAAAACTAGGTTTATAAATATATAAATAATTGCCTCGGAAATACTCAATTTTTAATGTAAAATAAGCATTTCCTCTAATAAAAGATAAAGATGTTCCTAACTCCGTTTTATAGAGAGACTTCCCAGTGCTGTCCCCTAATCCTGTATCCCAAAAGCCCAGCCAGAACTCCTCCAGCAGTGGATGTAAACGGGGTGACTCTCCCTCTCTGGCAGTACTAGTGCTTATTTATGGGCCGCAGTCGCCATAAAATTTATGTCTTAGAAGTGCAAAATATATAACACAAAACACGAGGCTTAAAAAATGAACCGCCCCACATCGCGCTAAGGGGGACTAGCCGAGGATTGAGGGCCATGAATGAATGGAGGAGCATTTAGCCGAACGACGACGACAAATGGCCACGTTTACCCGGAGGAAATTAAGACTTCCTTGGGGCCGCCACCGCCGCCGTCTCCGCACACCTTCGCACACACGAAAATTCATATGTACTCTCGAGAGCATTTTCCCAATATACTTGGCCGGAGCGTTTGATCATAGCCGCCAGAACACACACGCGTTCGGTGTGGTTCCACGGAGATGGACAAGTAATTTTTCTCAAGTAATTGATACTCTGCCGCAGCTCCTCCGCCGCCTCCTCAGTATCCGCATCCGCATCCAAGTAGATGCTCTGCCCTAGCTGTCCGGACAGCTGCCGTCGGAGTGTCCCGGTGACTTTCCGTCCCCAGTCCGTTACCGCCTGACAGTCTGCTGTTGCATATTAATGACTTTCTTTAATGTCTTTTCCTCATTTATTTTACACACGGACACATTTCACAGAGTACCGCTCTAGAAGAGCCTAGACTGTTCCATTAAGTTTGTAAAAGTATTTATTTTTTAAGAATATTTTAGAGATTTTAGTTTACAGATTTTAGTTAGAAACATTTAGACAAAAATTTTGTATAGTAAACCAAGTAGGAAATAGATTCTAGAACAAGAAATCAACTCTTAACTATTTAATAAATATTTATTATATTTATATATAAATATTTAAATATATCTATCACATTTTTAAGCAGTTTCTCATTTAATTGAGCTAAAGAGTATTCCATAAAGTTTGCGATTGTATTTATTTAAAAAAATATTTTACAGACTTTGGTGAAGGGGATTTTTTGAGACGTTTAAAATATATATTTTGTATGGTAAATCAAATAGAAAATATATTCTAGAACAAGAAAATAACTCTTTGCTGTTTAATAAATATTTATTATATTTATATATATATATATTTATGTATATCTGTCACATTTTTAAGCAGTTTCTCATTTAATTGAGCTAAAGAGTATTCCATAATGTTTGCGATTGTATTTATTTAAAAAAAATATATTACAGACTTTAGTGAACGGGATTTTTTGAAACACTTAATATATAGATTTAATATATAGATTCTAGAACAAGAAAATAACTCTTAGCTTTTTAATACATTTTTATTATAATTATAAATATATTTATATATGTAACTATCACATTTTTAAGCAATTTCTCATTAAATTGAGCTAATAGAGTATTTAAAAATCGCCTAGTTTTGATATTCCCCATTTCATGCTTATTTTTAAGCAGTGCCATGCCGGCGATTCGCCGTTTGGCTGTTGGAACGCCCTCCGAGGGCCGAGGGCCACCCAGATCCCGGCCAGAACCAGCTAAGAGCCCATCAGCCCACCACTTGCACTTAAGCCCAGCGCTGCCACCGCACACAGTTACAGCAAATTGAGTTAGTATAATTAAATATGACATTGGCAAGCGTATATCCGGCAGAGTGTGGGCCGCCGCTTGACAATTGAAATTAAGTGTTGATGCTCTGTGTATCTGCCTCCGAAGGAGCCCAGTCAGTCATCCGGCGGAGCTGCCGGGTGCAGCCAGGCGACGAATATCATATGCATATCATGTCAGGGTACGTGTAATGAGCGGGCGGAGCACCCAACCAAGCAGATGCAGTGCGGCATAAACGCCCCACAGTCGCGCGCGCAATTTTCAATTAATGCATCCACATTCATGGCATCCACATCCAGGGCCCTTCCCCATCTGCCCCCCTGCTCGGCGGCGATGTATCGCATTCCCGACTTCCAAATTCATGCATTATGCCGCGTAACTAAATCAAAATTCAGCGACAACAGCAGCGGCAACTGCAGCAGCAACTGCAACTGCAAGTGGCAAATGCATCTGAGGCAGGCGGTGCTCATGAAATTTGCGTGCAATTTCTGCTCTTTATGCGGAGAACAGTAGGGGAACTCAGGGCCAAGGGTCTGGAAAAGAAACTAGGCTCTAATTATTCATAAAAAATAGTATATGGATTCAATGATTAATTTCCTGCTTGGAAAATATATTCAAATATAATTTAAATGATTTAAAAATATGAAACTTTTTCAGGACTTCAATAAGACTTAAGTTAAACTCCAACTTAAGCTGTGAATATCCCTGAAATGTTCTGGAATATATTAATATTTATACTATATCTCTTAGTATTGATTGTTCCTTGTAAAATCCTTAAAAGAATTAAAGAGTCATAGGCTGCCTTATCCCAATTAAGCACCAGCAGCCAACAGAGCTCTTCAGCGCCTGCAGCAGTTTTGGCCCACCAACCAGGTCGGGTAACACCACCATGGATTCGAGAGGAACAGCTATACCCTAACCCAGTTCGTGTGCTTTATGCAGCGCCAATTCCGCTGATGCACATGCCCCATCATGTTGCACCGGGAGAAGTGCCGCGGGAGTGTCAACGCGCCAGAAGTCGCCTGCAGCCAGCAGATTGCATTGCAGAACGGAGAACTCTCGGAGTCGGGAGTCGCGGGAAGAGAACCCAGAGCCAAGAATGGGGCAGCGAGGACCATGGACGCCCGATGCTGGTGGCGATGATGATGACGACGACGACGCCACCGGCGGCTGCGAAAAGTTTTGCTAGCCAGGCGACAGCTGTGAAATATGCCGTCAGGCATTTGAATTTCGCATAATGCACGCCTGCCTGCCAAGTGGCCACTGTACAGTGGGGCAAAGTGGTGGAAAATCAAGGTTATTAGTGGGAAATTAAGGCCCATATTTGGAAAATTTCATGCAAGCTGACTGGAAAGACAGGGGATCACAAATATTATTTATTGAGAGTCTTATAAAGTCAGAACTCAGCTTAAAATTTACTGTCTAAAATATATTCCCATACTAAGTCTATATTCCTTTACGATATTCTATAAACTCTATAAAATTTCAGAGATTTTTCTTATATATTTTCCCTGTAATATAAAGTGTTTATAATTTATTACAATTTTAACAATTAATACAGTTTATCTTGGCAAATTTGCTTATAGACATAATGTCTATGATATATGAAGGGTTCCAGGATGTTAAAGAAATTGTTTCTGTATTTCTTATAAGGTATTCTATAAACTCTATAAAATTACAGAGAATTTTCTTATTTATTCCCCTCTATATATATTATTATTTATTGTTTATTAAAATTTTAATAATTAAAACAGTTTATTATTATAATTTGCTTATATAGATTATGTGTATGATATATGAAGGATTCCAGGAGGTTAAAGAAATTGTTTCTATATTTCCTTTAAGGATTTTTTATAAACTATAAAATTACGGACACTTTTCTTAGAAATTCTTTTTTATATATTATTATATTTATTGAAATTTAAGCAATTAATACAGTTTATTTTGCAAATTTGCTTATATAGATTGTAATTATAAAAAGGTTCCAGGATAGTTATACTTATAGAAATTGTTTCTATATTTCCTTCAAGGTATTTTAAATATGCTAAACTTTAAATTACAGACAATTTTCTTATATATTCTCTTTGAAATATTATTAAATATTATTTATTAAAATTTTAACAATTAAAACAGTTTATCTTAGCAAATTTGGGTATCAAGATTATGTCTATGATATATTAAAGTTTCCAAGACTTTTTAGAGGCATATTTTTTCTAAAATATTATACTTATTATTAAGTATTAGTCAGAGTTCTAGCTAATTGTTTTTAAAATCAAAAAGGTAGTAAAATAAATCGAAAGCAAGGCCACTGTCATGCCGCAGAGCGACGCCGGCTGATTTGTATGCAATCATATTTTGGGGCACCGTGAAGCAGTTGTCTGGGGGTCGATCCCGGCTCCACTCCGCTGTCCTGCGCTCGACTTGATGATACTGTTGGATTACATTTAGGATTGTTTATGTTGTCATCTCCTCCGCAATTGTTGCCCGGCCCCGGCGAACATGCGACCGACAATTGTGCATGATATACGATGGCGACAACAGCAATGATGACGCCGAAATGGAGCTGGCCCTGGAGGAGGATGTGGATGCAGATCCGGGGACTGGCAGAGACTGGGAGAGACTGGGACTGGGAGATCTCCGTCTGCGTGTAATCACGATGATGAGGATTCTGAAGGGGTCTGTGCTGGTGATTACGAGGCTGCTGCCGCTGATGACGCTCTGGCGACATGAATTGCGCGCACAACAACGCCGTTGGGGCTGCCGCTGTTACCCGGCCCACGTGAAGAGGGGCTGGGGGCACTAGGAAGCGAATGCATTTGGAAAATAGACCAATTTGCTGACGCTGCCTACTGTGCAGCGCTGCCTACCGCCTATCCTCCGGATCGGCGGATCCACTTCACGTGGGCGCATGTGGCAAGGCAGCCAGTGGCAGTTGCCAGTTGAAGTTGCAGTTTGCAGTTTGCAGTCCGCAGTTTGCAGTTTGCAGTTGCAATTGTTGATCATCAGTTGCCGGCAATTGTTATTCATAAATGCGAATTCAATTTGAAAATTGCCTTAATTTTACTAGGCTGTCGTCACCTCCGAGTAGCTGCGTCATGTCGTCTCCTCGAAATTAACATTTTATACCAGTTTTATACTCTCTTGAAAAGCCGGAAGGAAAATCGTTTTGACTTAACTTTTTAGGTCTTACTTTTGACTTTAATGGAAAGGAATTATTAGAGAAATTATAGGATGCCTTATAATATATATAAATTATTAGAAAAAACCTTCTTATATATTTATTATATTAATGAAATCAGTTCCTAGTATTAGACAACCTTTGTCGATCCATAAACATTAAAAAATAAAAGTAAGCTTAGCTTAAAGACTTCAAAGAACTGGCTATGTTAATGGTGATCTAAGTACATTATATTTAACTAATAATAAGGCTTAATAATCTTAAGTTTTATACATTTATTTAACTAATTAATTACTTCAAAGAACTGGCTCTGTTAATGGTGATCTAAGTACATTATATTAAACTAATAAGAAGGCGTAATAATCCTAAGTTTTCTAGGTTCAGTTGTATTTCTTTCCGTTTTATTCACATTTAAAAATATAAGTAAGCTTAGCTTAATGACTTCTAAGATGGCTACGTTAATGGTGATCTATGTACATTATATTCAACTAATAAGAAGGCTAATAATCTTAAGTTTTTCACATTTATTTAACGAATTAATTAATCAGATTATATTTAACTAATATGAAGACGTAACAATCTTAAGTTTCCAGTTTCTGTGTATTTCTTTCCGTTTTATTCACATTTAATACGTTAGTTGAACTTAAATTAAACAAAAACTGGTGCAGCTGAATGTCCTGAGGGGGGTCTTCCGCTGCAGCTACCTTTATTCAGCATCTGCACTCTATATATCTGACCACTTACAGTTGAGCGCATTTAAAAAATCGGATCTGCATAAAACGGACCTGGAAGCCGATGGGGTTTGAGAACGAGAAGGAAACTGGTACAGGAACTGGGATTGGAATTGGAACTGGGACTGGGATTGGTACTGGGGACTGGGATCTGGACCTTCTCGCAGGGCACACGCAACAGAGAACAGACAAAACAAAATCATTTTTCAATTTCACGCTTCAAATAATTTACTAATTAGATTTGCATATAATTTTTTGGCAGCCCGCATGTCCTTTTATTTTGCGGAGCAAAAAACCAGGCACGCTCGCTGACTTGGCAGGCCCGAGGGCAAATCCGGCTCCCGGCTGGCCTGCAATAAAAGTCCGGCGAAAGTTTTGTTTGCTAAATAGTTGGTTACAAATTCTGTAAGCCCTGGCTTTTTATTGCTGCCAGCCAACATGCAGCCGCACTAATTATTCCGGGCCCTCTCGGCAGGAGTTCAATTCCAGCAATTTAGCAGAGATCATCATAATTTGCATTTCGATTTGGCCAAACGGTAAAGTGAAGCGATAACAATTTGGCCAGGGATGGCCAACAGCTGAGAGCGGTTTTTATTTGCCAAGTAAGTTGCCACATTGCAAGTTTGGAAACCAATTAAAACAGAGTTTCGGTGGGAAATTCATTAAAAAGTAGTAAAAAGTTAAAAAGCCAGAACTATGATTTTATATTAATTATTGAGGTATAAAAAATAAGCATGTGTAAACGTTTCTTATTTAAATATATTTTTCTTACAATTTCCATTTAAACTTTATTTATAAATTGAGTTAAAGGGATTTCTTTGAGTTCCTGTAATAGAAGCTCTGTTTATTCTACGGCATTAGGACTAAATAGTGTTCTTTAGACTGGAACTCCATTGGAAATTCGATTTAAGATAGATTTCTTTAAGTTCCTGTAATATAAGCTCTGTTTATTCTGCCATATTAAACCCAAGTAATTTCTTGTTGCTTTAGACTTTCATTGTAAATTTAATTTAAGAAGATTTTGATGACATTCTCAGCAGATGACTCAATCCTAGGCCAGATTCCCAGTGACCTTAAGCTGGGCTCATTGCTGGGAGCCAGCTCGGAGCTCCTCCAGCCCTGGCAGTACAAACTGCTAACAACTTTTGAGCCAATTTAATCAAAGCCAATGACAGACGACCCAATGAGCCGCAATGGAAGAAAGGCAGGAAAAAACAACCAGCCAAGTCAGTATGCTCTCTGGCAAAGCAAAGCATTCTGCATTTGCATTTTGAGAATCTTGACAAGGCCCCTGCTCCATTTGGAGCCGCCGACTGGCAAGACAATGATGCGGCCGGGACTGGGATCGGGACTGAGGACTGAGGACTGAGGACTGAGGACTCTAGATGGAGCTGCAGTTGGGATTGGAAATTCATTTGGGGCCTTTTGTCTAAGCGATCGATCTTTCAATCAATGACCGAGCACTGAGCCAGCGAGCGTGCAGATGCTGACTCAGAGCAATGCAAATCTCAGTCCCAGTCTCAGGCCTGAATGCATCAAAATGCAATCAAAATTAAGGAAAACCGACTGGAGTCTCCGGATGAATCATGGGGGTCCTGCCTGCGACTTATTTCGTGTGGGGGTCCCGTCATTCCACCTTAATTAATATGACAGTCGGAGCATGCATCACGCCAAATGCAAATGCAAAAACCGAAAAGCGAAACTCGAATCGCGAGCAACTTTGACTCTATTAAGAGCCGGGCTGCATTGCTAATTTGGACTGCAGCCGATAGCGATCCCAAATCCGTTCCCGAATCCGTTCCCGTTCCTGCTCCCGTTCCTGCTCCCGATCCTGAAAAACAGCCACTGCCGAGCTGAAAGAAATGTCACCATTAGGCCGCTCAACGGAGCTGACATTTAAGCAATTCCAAACGTTTTGCTAACAAATTTTACGGCAGCAACGGCTGGAGGAAATCACAAAAATCAGCATTGACCCCTTGACATATGGCTCTTGCTCCGCGACTCCGGCTCTCTGTGTGACTTCTTAACTTGGCCACAATGCTACAGTTGCCAATGTTGCCGAGGTTGCCGTTGCAGTTGCATGTTGCTCTGGCTGTTGCCGATGTTGTTGCTGTCGTCGTCGTGCCAGGCACTCATATAGGGACAGCCAAGACCTGGCTGGGCCACACTGGAAGTTATTGCATATTCTAGACGGAAATATATATTTTATATTAACATTTAATATAGTTTAAGTTTCATTTAAATAATTTATTTGGTTAGATATAACTAAATTTAACCAGAAAATCAATAAATTGAGGCATACACACATTTTTCCTCACTGCACCATACAAAAGCGAGACATTTTACAAATGTTTTCAATTGAATTGCTCTGATTTTGGCCAAGACTCCCCCTCTTGGAGCCGTCGACCGTTAGAGCCAACGCCAACGGCTGCAGCGGCAGCCGAAAATGTCGTGATGATGGCAAATTGTAAATAGCTTAAATGGTCTAAATGGTTTAAATGATTTCAATAGCTCTGCCTCCGACTGCTCGACTGCTCGGATTGCCAACGGTGGAGCTGGAGGAGCTGGCGGTGCTGGAAGTTAAGCTGCAGTTGGAGCCGGTGGCTCCTCCTCCCGCAACTCAGAGACAGAGCCAGCAAACACAGACGCCAACGAGGACGACTGTTAGCCAGCCGGCTAGCTTCTCCGTTTTGGCCCGTTTTCAATGGTAACAGTTATCACACAAACTAATGACATGAAATTAGGTATTGCCTGACTGCGACTCCCAGCTCCCAGCCCCGACTTCCAGTCCAAATCCCACTTTGGCTGTGACTCCGTCGTCGTCTGGCTCTTTGCTGACTGTGCCAGTTGCAAAAACAAAGCGGGGGAAATCGGCCAACAAAAGCAGCAAAATAGCAGAATTAACCGCTTTGTTGTTACCTTTTGAATTTAAAGCTGAATGCTTAGGAATACACTTTAAACAAAGGATGGACAGCAAATATAATTAGCACAACAGAGCCAACAAGGTTGGGTCAATATTTAACTGTAACACGGGCAGGCTTTATTAAATAATTGATATATATATATTTTTAAAGAAGACTGGGGATAATTACAGCTATAATTGCAAACCAATGTATACTAATCTAAAGGCAAATATCAATTAATTGTAAATAAAATGTCACAGGCAAGCTATTTTTTATGTATAAAGTATTACAGTTAAATACCAGTCTCTGTGTGGCAATAAATAGTATAAAAAGTATTCTAAGCATACATATATCTATTACAAATATAAATTAATTATAAATAATTGATTTCTTAGACTGCACCACCTACCAAGCGAGAAACCGTTATAATGTGAACCACAAAAGTTAACCCAAAGTTCGCTACCAGAAAAACCCGAATTTGTGTCACAAATATTGCAATTCTGTTGCACATTATTGTGGCCATTTAAAATCTACATTTTTTTATTGATTTGTGCTACCAAAGTTGATCGGAAGACAAAGGCTCTGTGGTGGGACCACCGACCGCAGAGCAAGTTCATGATCTCGGACAATCAAATAAAACAATAAAATCGCGCTGCCATTGTTCACAGATTTCCTGGTGAAATTTATCCTCCATATTATTGGCTGCCAAGGAGGCCTCCGCAGAAAATGTTGTGAACAAACGGCGGCATTCAAATTTGGGTCGTTTGAGGCATTGAATTATGGTAGCTCATTAGGCGGGCGCCTTGTCATCGGCGGGGAAACATGCCCTTTTACTTCAATCACGCCACACAGATCCCGAAATCCGGGAAAACCAAAGCCAAAGCCAAAACATTTAACATCCTACGATTGCAATTGGCCATAAAAGGCAGAACCGGCCCAAACCGAAGGATAGAACCGGGCAGAGCTAGAAATAATTTAGATCACGAGTTTGTTGTCGTATGCAAATTAATCAAATGTCGTCAGGTAATTCAATAATGTCAGGCCAGGGCAACGAAATCGATTACTTATCGCCAGAGTCAGAGTCAGAGTCAGTCCGAAACATTTTGAACTTTGGGTATTAATTACCGACCCGAAACCATCTTGATTTCCCCATAAAAATATAATATCAATATGAGAGAGCTACGAAATGCAGTTAACTGGGGAATACCCCTCTGGGACCCCAGCTCGCCCGGGGTGGTCGTCGCCTGTCCAGGAATTGGAATCGGAGTCGGAACAGAATGGTATGCCCATGTCTGGCCGGGGTAATCCAAGACGGCATTTAACCAATTTAATATTATTATCTATGATCTGGTGGTGCAACACACAGACATCTCCTGGCCTGTAATCAGAGAACATTGGAACATGGGCTCCGAGCACGGCTGGCCGGGAGTTGGGGCTGGGATTCTGATTCTGATTCTGGAGTTGGAGTTGGAGTTGGGGATGGAGTTGGAGTATCGGGAACTGGTCGCTGCTCTGCGCCGTTGACAAACGAAAATGAGTGAAATATTTTTCCAGCTCTTTCTAATTGGCGCTTGTAGCCGGGCTTGTCCGAGCGATCGCTGGCTGAAATCTGAAATCTACAGCGCTCTTATCTTACCAGAAATAAGCAGTCGGGGCATTCCACGGCTGTCACTCTGCCGGATTGCCAGAACCAACAGAACCAACAGAGCCAGGAGAGCCAGCAGAACAAACAGAACGGCGACATTGATGCATGTTTATGTGACCGCAAATTGATTATCCAACTTGCGGCTCCCGGCTCTAAAGTCCTGACTGCCAACTCCCAGCTTGACAGCTTCCAGCCACAATTAACCGAAAACTAGTGTTGGGAAAAGTGTGGCCAAAACTATAAAGTTAGGTTTGCTATCGAAATAATCGAAACTATCGAAATAAAAATCACCTTGCCTGCAAAAGTAATCTTCATTTCACAAGAACTAATTGAAATTCGAATTTAATATCATATATATATAATAACTTTGTTTATATTATAAAAATTTAACATCAAATGAATTCGTGTTATTGTGCATGTTTTGGGGAGTTTAAATTAAGTCTGACTTTCATTGTAGTTAATAAGTACTTGGTACTGTATATACACCTAATACACCTTAATTTGACTTAAGTTTTTATATATATCAGCCTGCTGAAGGCTCAATCCCAGCAGAACTATTCAATACGATAACAAACCATCAATAGTATCGATTCTCCTGCCAACTCTATCGAAATTGAGACGAATTAATGAATTTCATATTTTATATCATATATATTATTACTTTGTTTATATTTTATAACTTTGAAAACAAAAGAATTTGTGTTACTTTTCATTTTTCTGGAGATCCACTATCAACTTAAGTCTGGCTCTCAGATATATACCTTTGAAGTGCATTTATGCCATAAATATTTATATATCAACCTTATGAATGCTCAATCCCAGCATAACTATTAAAAGCGATAACAAACCATCGATAGTATCGATTCTCCTGCCAACTCTATCGAAATTGAGACGAATTAGATTTCACAACTGCAATCTCCGACTTGCTTCCCGCTGTTGCCTCATAAATGCGATTGTTGGCATTCCGATTAGAAACTAGTAGTACGTTTTGCTTTAATTAATTACTGTGCTGCGGCTTATCTTCGAATCAGAACTCACCTTTGTTCTTCCGGTTAATTGATTTCTGGCCGCCCGCCGAGGCCGTGTTCTCAGCCTATCGAGGTCAGTGGTTATCGTTCGCATTAAATCACATTTTTGTCGTAACTTTCAACAATTGCAATTGCGGTTTCCGAAGCGATCTGAAACCTTAATTGATTTTTAAAGCCAACTTTGTATGTGGATATGGATGTGGGTGGCTTTTGAATTAGCCATTTTGTATAAATTGCACATGAGTATTTGTTATTGTGGCTGTCAGTCCTCTCACTGCCGCACCTCGCTGAATTATTCATTATAAATGGTTGATTTAAGTAATTTATAGAATTTGTGAGAGTATTTTTCGGTTTAGGCTCATATAAAAACAATGCAGACGCTGAAAAGGAATTTCACAAAACAAATTAGTTATTTTCCCTATTTTTGCTGACTATTGCAAACAATCGACACGGAACGAAAAGTGTGAGTGCCAGAATAATTAATAATTTTAATGATTTATAAACAAATGAACCAGGTTTTAAGCTTGATTATAAACGGAAAGGACGATCTAAACATAACATATATAACCCTATTTGAACCTAAAGCTTATACAGCAAAAACTAAGCCTTTTTTGGTTCTAATATTATTATTTTTATGGCATAAGTAACCTTTTTTCTTGTGTAGGAAAATGCTGATGGCAATTGAGAGAAATGGAATCACTCGACTGTTGAAAAGGAAATATTTTTGGTTGAACAACTTAAAACTATTTTCGTTTAGGCCTTGAGCTATTTAAGCATTTAAAACGGCTTACAAAACTACATGCATTAAATTATTCAAAGGGGAATTAACTTCCCTATGGTATATTGAGCACAACTAAAGCCCTTTTTGGCCAAGTTTTCTATTCACGCGAATCACATATCGCACTTGATATTCAACTCAACTCGGAGACCTTTGCCGGCTCTGCACTTTTTTGCGAAATTAATTGGCCTGCTGTGTGGGCTGGTCAACCGAACTCGGTACAAAGCCCCGAGACAAAAAGCAAGCCAACAAAAGTTTTCTGGCCAAAACACACTCACTCGCACACACACAAGCAACTGGTACTGGTCCACTTAATTTCCAAAACTGACCGCACACAATCACTTGCCAATCTCGGTCCTGGCGAAATAAAAATCAGTTACGAATACACGGAATTTAAATTGAAGCTCAAATATTTGGACAGCCACAGGAGGAGGGCACACACTCTACTCTCTGGGACGAAAGTAGAGCTGGAATGGAAACCGAGTTGCATTCAATTAAAAGAATTTTCGATTATACAAAGTGCGTTTTGTCAGCCAAATGCAGGCGATGTCCAATGTCCAGTGACCAGGCTCAGACGAGCTGATTCTCTGACTCTCTCCCCAGTCGAGGGAGGAGCTGGGACCAGGAGCTGGTGGCAAAGGTAAATAAAAGTGGACATGTTAAACATTCTGTACATGACAACTACCAAAGTTACAAAGACAGCCGTTCAGCCGTTCAGCTGTTCAGCATTTCAGGAGCTCCGAGTAGGCCGGACTCTCCTCCGGACTCTCCTCCGGACTCTCCTCCGGGCCTGACAATGCCTAGTATAAGTGCTCGAATTCTAAAACAGCCAAGCGAAACCACAGAAAAATCAAACAAGGAATAAGAAACCGAATTGCTGGGAAAAAAGCGAAAACAAAACAACAAAAATGGGGTCAGCAAAATAGAAATCTTGAATCGGAATTCCTGCCATTTCAAAAATTGATTAGAAGCTTTAGCAACATTCTGCTGAGCTGCATCTCATGCGAAAATCAGGGGATGCTTCCTACCTAATGCACTCAAAGAAATATTAGTAATAGTTCCTATTTCTACCCTCTATTTTCTATAGAAAAAACATCCCTGGTTTTATAGGCATGTAGTATAAGCCGGCTGTCTTTGTTTATCCTTGTCAAAGCCAGGCCAGGATCTGCATTTTTTTGCTCTGTGTTTCAGGACAGCTGAACAACAATGTCCGTTGGCCCTCAGGAATATGCGGGAGCAGAGGAGCCTGGGTCCGGGAATAGTGCAAAACCTTTAGTCACATCCATGTCCTGGCATTGCAGTTTGCCAGTTGCCAGTTGCCGGGCAGTTGTGCGAGCGAACGTGTTGCGGACAGCTCTGGCTCAAGTTGCAAGGATATTCCTGTTTGTCGATGGGCAGGCAGGCTTCTGTTTGCCTCTGCCACAGCTTTGTTGCTTGCGAGGCAGGACTGTGGACGGGAACTGGGTCAATTCCTTCTCGTCCGTGAGGGCGCAGGATGCGGCAGGACACGTAGTGCCAACTATCTGAAAATGACGCCAAATTACCAATGCAAAGTATCCTGGTACCATTTACCCAGTGCAAATATTCCCAAAAAAAACTGAGAGAAACGAAATGGAGGAGCTCTGAAAATGAAAATTCAAACATTACCCCCGTTTCCTTCGCCGTTACCTGTTACCTGTTACCCCGTCTGAATTCGCCGGAATTAGGTTCTCGTTTCGATGCGGCTCTCCATATATTCCCTTCGACTTGGCTGGCTGACTGGCAGCTGCTGGTTGCCACTTTGCAGGGTTTGGGCCAAAAGGAAATTTCCTTGACTGGAATTTGGCTCACATTGTCACAGCGCAGACACATACATAGTCGGGCTTTTGGCCAGAATGGTCCTTGGCCCAGGTGCCGGCGGCTCCTGAGTATGATGAAGTGTACTATATATGTGCCACGGATATAGCGCAAACATTCAGCGGGATATTGGAAGACAATGTGTTTGTTTACTCACCTCGCTGCCGTTGATGATGGCAAATTGAATTGGTAACTGGTACATTACCCAGTCTTGTGGCTGCAAAATAATACAATTTCGAGGGAGACAGTCAGGACAATGTAGGATTACTTTGCTTCAAAATATAAGTAGCAGAAATAACTGACAGAATTTATTTCCAATTTCTTATGAAGTGTTACTTAGTATTCAATTGTAAAATAATAAAACACATTTATAAAGCTTTCAAATCCAATTTTATGCTTTTACTACTACTAATTAAATTAGCTTAACTGCAAGTAAAAGTTGTTCCCTAAATCCAGAGTTAAAACTCCAAATACCTAGCATTCTATTAATTATTATATTATATTATATTATTATACTCTTTGCCTTCAAGTAAAGTTGTTCACTAATTTCAAAGTAAAAGTACCAAATATCTCGCATTAAATTAATATAAAAATATATATACTCTTTTAATATTTGAAATATTTTGCTTCAAAATATAAGTAGCAGAAATAGCTGACAGAATTTATTTACAATTTCTTATGAAGTGTTATTTAGTATTTAATTGTAAAAGAATATAACACATTTATAAAGAATTCAAAAATTATTTTTATGCTATTACTACTACTAATTAAATTAGTTTAACTGCAAGTAAAAGTTGTTTATTAAATCCAGAGTTAAAACACCAAATATCTAGCACTCTATTAATATAAAAATATATACACTTTGCCTTCAAGTAAAGTTGTTCACTAATTTCAAAGTAAAAGTACGAAATATCTTGCTTTCAATTAATTTAAAAATATATACTCTTTCAATTTTTAAAATATTCAAAATATAAGCAGTAGAAATAACTGACAGAATTTATTTCCAGTTTCTTATGAAGTGTTATTTAGAATTTAATTGTACAAGAATAATACATATTTATAAAGATTTTAAAATTTATATTTATGCTTTTACTGCTACTAATTAAATAAGTTTAACTGCAAGTAAAAGTTGTTTACTGAATTCAGAGTTAAAAAACCAAATATCTAGCATTAAATTAATACTCTTTATTGATTAATTAATACTTTTTCCCTTCAAGTAAAGTTGTTTACTAATTTCAGAGTAAAAGTACAAATTATCTCGCATTAAATTAATATAAAAATATATACTCTTCCAATAAAATCCGTTAAGAACTCCCAGTTGCAGCCAAAACTTCTGACAATTGTCGCTTAATCTAAATGCTTGAAACTTTGCGAATTCAACCGAATTGTTCATTTGTTTCTACACATTCTCGGTTTAATTAGACCGAATTAAGGTGCACAAAGCGCACAATGAGCGTCAGAAACAAAGACACAAAAAGTTGGACCTATTGGCGGGTGCGGGCGATAGGGGAAAGTGCAGGTAAAGGTAAAGGTAACCTCCGGAGCAAGCCCGCCAAATGACTTAATCGCATTTGCGCGACTTTGTTGCTCGGCTCCCCGCCTGCCCGCCGGCGCCCAGAGCCGGCACAGACGCTTGCCATAAAAATGCAAATGGAAAACGCCGGGGAAATTGGGGGGGAAGTAGGAGAGGAGGAGAAGAAGTGATGAAGTGCAAGAGTTACGCCATATCACGATGTTGTCTGTGTTTGGTTAATGCCACGGCTAATCCGCGTCCGTTACCTTAATCCCCTTCGAAACAATTTTGTTAACAAACGAACATCAAAGAAAATAAAATGTGCAATAAATTTAATTTCCACTCGGCAGCGAAATAAAAATCACACTCCCCTGAGCTGAGCTGAGCTGGGTGTGTGCGACTTCCACTTCCTCCACTGAGGAGTATCTGCTGGATTGGCCGTAAGTAGAGCAGGGAACTGGGACTGGAACTGGGACTGGGACTGGGAAGAGCCCCGACTTGGTCCGCTGTTATCGCCAGGTTTTATCGACAAACTTGGAGTTGCCGAATAAAAAGGGAAAAATTGTCAGTGAAGGAAGTTCTCGCGGGCTGCGGGATGGCAGCGGATGGCAGCTTAAGCGGACTTGCAACTGCCGAGCAGCGAGCTCAACACTTGATCAAAATGCCACAAAGCGATTTGCATATTTTAATTAAATTCGCGCTTTGCTCCCCGGAATAAAAAACGAAATTAAAAAGACCTCCGCTCTGCTATGCCAGAGGAAAGCGCAACACGGTCGCCAAAGAGCCATGCCACAAGGGGGGGTGAGGTGCTGTGCTGGTGCTGTCTTTGCTATTTTAAAAAATACGTAGAAAAAAGCGCGCGCGCGCAACACATGTGACCACAAGCGTATTAAATTTGGTGCGCTCCCCAAAAAGCAAAGCGAACACACACAAAATAAAGGCACAAATAAAAGACCTGGGCGAAACTTGGCTGGAATGGCTTAAAATAAAAAGCGAAGAGCGGGGGAGCGGGCGAGGGGCTTCGGGCCAGCAGCAGCCATGTGTGTGGCCAAAGGTAGCCAACTAACAGAGTCACAAAGTGACTGCCAGAGGGAAAGGTCAGCACAGGGCACTGCGAGAAAAAAGGCAATGCACGCCGACGGCAGACAGCTGAAAATTAATCCGTAACTAAAAATCGAAAGACAGGTAAGCTATATTATATTTGCCTGCTATAATTGGAAAAGATAATGCTTTTACACTGCAAATTTTAAAATTAAAACCTTTTTTTTTGTTTACCTTCACAAGGAATCTAAAAATGAAGTCAAATATTGTATTTGGAATATTACAAATAATTTATTGAAATAATAATAAAATATATACAAATAATAATAAAATATAGGTTCTACCAAAGCTTATTTTAATTTCGTAGAATTACTAGGATATTTTGACAATGATTACATTATAATTTATTAATAAAAAATAATTTTTAGAATATAGTTAGGGTAGTAGCTATTTTAAGATATTTTATAAATATCTAGAGCTAAAAATTAGGAAATATTTAGGGTAGTAGCTATGGTAAGGTCTTTTATAAATATCTAAAACTAAAATTAAAAAATATAACAAGAATATTTCCACAATGATTACATTATTTATAAGTCATATATGTATGTATGAATGTAGAATAGAAGCTATTTTACGATCTTTTGTAGAAATCTAGATCTAAAAATTAGGAAATATTTAGGATTATATCTATGATAAGATCTTTTATAGATATCTATAACTACAAATTAAGAAATATTTACGGTAGTAGCTATTGTAAATTAGTAAAAATTTAGTGCAGGAGCTATTTTAAGAACTTAGATACCTAAACCTAAATATTTATTCATCCTTATTTCGCCTCGCTTTTGTCTATATCGTAGAAATAAAACTCTCCTTGATTTGAAACAGCTATATCAAAATAACCATAAAATGTAAGAGGTATTTCCTGGATTGTTTATAAATATATTTTTAATTATATTTTATCTTTTCTATATCTCTATAATATATATTTTATTTTCAGCAGTAATGGTGCCCTGTAATCGGATCTGCCCTATATAATAGTTTTCTTGCCGTGTAAAAGCCGACAAACCCTATCGCCGGCA
The DNA here is from genome assembly GCA_008042775.1 of Drosophila pectinifera. NCBI lineage: Eukaryota > Metazoa > Arthropoda > Insecta > Diptera > Drosophilidae > Drosophila > Drosophila pectinifera. Next base: position 27,974 of record VNKC01000490.1, read on the forward strand.
CACACAAACGCCGCTGTTGCCGCCGTTGCCTCCGTTGCCGCTGATGTTACTTACCGCAACTTGAACGCTTGCCGCCGCTGCAGCAGCAACATGGCCAGAGCGCAGTGCAGCATAAAGTGTTAAATTGGATTAATCCAGAAGATTTACGCTGCGGGTGATATCAACATGGTAACGTAGCAACAGCTACATGTTGCCGCTGCCATCAGCCGGCAGGCAACACTTGAGCGGAGCCAGCAATTTTATTAAAACCGGACGCGCACTTCAACACCACCGGAAATGCAACAACAGCGGCAACAACGGCGGAAAGTGTGTCAATGTGTGTGTCTTAACGTTGTTGTTGCCACTGCGGCTGGACGTCAACGACCATGCAAATTTTAATACAAAATTGGGATTAACAACGTTGCCAACAATCGGGTCCCAGGCGAAGTTGTTCTGAGCTAGTTGCCGCAACACCAACAACAACAGCAATAGCAACGCAAGGCGCAATAACAAGAGTCGGTAATAATGCCTTGACAGCAGCAACATCAAGCTGCAGCAGCAACAACAACTGCCGCAGCAGCAGCATCAGCAGCAACATCAGCATCTCTGCAAGCGCGTTGATTATCCCAATCAGCAACACTTTACCAGCGTAAATCTATTTAATTTGCCATTGGCCGATGCAATGAACACACAGAAAGAAAAGTCTACATGAGATATGTGGCTTTAGTATATTTATTATATATCAAAAACTAGAGTTCCATCAATCAAAATGTATAAGATTCTATGTAGTTTATTAATTTGAGCTAGCTTTATAGAGCATCTTTTATATACAACTCAATTTCATAAAAGGAATTATTTAATTTAATAAAAAATACATACAAAATTTAATACCACTTTAAATTAAATTTTAAAATTAGCCAACAAAATTATAAAAATTCCATACACCTTGGAAATTACCTTCCTTAAGTCTCAAGTTATTTGTAATTTCGTTTTTTTAATGCCAGAAAGCAAATCATCATTAGGGATGAATGCACCAAGGCGCATAAAAGAGCCTTGCTGTTAGTTGTCTCTCTTGAATTATATATCTATTTAATTACATATTTTCTCGCAGTGCACTCTACTCCCTGGCGATCCCTCGTAAACCACAAATCAGCTGTTTGGCCGTCGCTCTTGTTAAATGTAATTGAACCTGTTCTTAGAGTTTTGTTTTGTAATTTATTATTGGCGCATGAGTTGCAAGCCGAAAAGCGGGGAAAATAGCTTAAGTTGGAGCTATGGCGGAGCTGGGAGCTTATGGCTTATAGCTTCACGATCGTCATCAGTCCGGGTGATGCCGACAACAACAACAACAACAATGATGATAATGGTGATGATGATGATGATGATGATGACGCTGATGATAATGATTGAGCGGCCTGGCATGCGAAGATCGCGCGCTCTTTTAGCCAAGATCGTGCCTGACGCGTAATTGATTATTACGAAGCAACAGCAGTAACAGGAAAATGCCAGCATAATGATGTATTAGTTAAACTTGGCCAACCAGTTCGCATTTCGGCCATGAAAAACGGTTTAGAATTAGCAGCCGTGATTACATACCTCCTTTGCCCCATGCCACAAGCCGAGGTGCGTTGAAATTGAAAAGAAGTGGGCATTATGTTGGCCAGTTGCCGTTGCTGTTGCCATGGCTCCTTATGTTGCTGTCGCTGTTGTTGCAGTTGCAGTTGCTGCTTGCTGCTTGCTGCAGGGAACTCACATTGGAGTGCACTTTATAACAGCTTGAGGAATGTTTCAGGAAGTGCGGTATTTTTGTGTGAAGCTCTGAAAATATGCTGAACAAAATTAAGCAACAAATTAACCCACAAAATCTAAACCATATTTAGAGAAATTACTTGAAAGTTCATAAAGCAAACATAAATCCTAAACAAGATTTCTTTTTTTACATATTCCCCTCCCTGTGTTTTTAATGCCAACACTATAACAGCTGGGCCTTGTACCGGCAGTCGACGGTCTGCCGGCTCGTATCTAATGGCATTGGCCAAATTGACAGCACAAAAAGCTATGCAGGGCCGACAACGAGGGCCATAACTCATAAGCCGCTGCACAAGCTCGTACCGAAAATACCAAGGGTCTGCTATATGTGCCGCCACTCGAAAAACTCCAATTTTAATTGCTCGACATTAAACGATCGACAACGACAACGACAGCGGCTCGAAGTCGGCGTCGGAATCGGAACTTTGGAGCTTTGGAGCTCTGCAATCCGCACAGTGCCATAAAATATGCGCACGTTTCGTTTGTTTGCCGTTGGTTTGCATATGCCTCCATCCCGGCAAGCCGGCAATCCTCGCATCGAAACTGAGACCAGAGACCAGAGACCAGAGACCCGAGACCGGAGACCCGAGACCGGGGACCGCGCCGGAGCAGACAGCATTTAGCGTACGATTTGGCGGCGCGAAAAAGATAAACTCATAAATTATGGCATTGAATGTCACTTCAGCCACCGAGCGCGAAACGCCGACAATAGCAACAGCGACAAACCCCGACTCCAAGCTCCGAGCTCCAAGCTCCCAGCTCTAAACCCGAATCCAAATCCGAGTCCGAGTCCGAGCCAGGATGTGGCTGCACCAGCACCAGTACCGGCACCAGCACCGGCGATAATGAAGCCCATTTTAAAGTCACTACCATTCAATGCGATTTGATTTACAATCCCATTTCGATTATAATCGATGATGATGTGTGTGCGCGCTTCGGCAGAGCCATGAACTTGCATATAAATACCAATCTGTGTCTTTGCCTCTCAGCCTCAGACAGTCGGTGGGGGGAGCAGAGAGCAGGGAGCAGGCAGCAGGGAGCGGGGAGCAGGGAGCGGGGAGCTGAGAGCGGGGAGCGGGGAGCAGGGAGCAGGGAGCAGGAAAGCAGGGAGCGGGGAACTGGGAATGCTAAGCAGAGCAGATCGGGTCGGCGGTCTCTAGCGGTTTTCCAAGGAAATCGAAAAGCTGCCGCGGATCCGCTGCCCAGATCCGGAGTTCAATCCAGTCTGCCCACAGGCTTAAGCCACAGCACAGTGGTCATATAACTAAAAAAGATAAAGATAAAAATATTATAATTTATAACCTTTAAAAAATAGAATTATAGGGAAAAAATATAAGTTTTTTATGGTTATAGAGATATTCTTAAACCTAGTTTTCTTCTTAGGAAAAGTTTAAGAATCTAATCTAAGAAAATTAGGTTCTAAAATATTTATTAAAATTATTTAGATTAATAATAATAATCTTAAAAAAAAACTATAATATATATATATATATCTATCTACTATTATTCACTGCAAAAAATATAGGTTTTTACGGGTATAGAGATATTTTTAAAAGTAGTTTTCTTCTTGAGAAAAGTCTAAGAATCTAATATAAGAAAATTAGGTTTTAAAATCTTTATTAAAATTTGTATGATTAATAATAATAATATTAAAAAAAATCTAAAATATATATATCTATCTACTATTATTCACCATAAAAAATATAGATTTTTTACGGGTATAGAGATATTTTTAAGCCTAGTTTTCTTCTTAGGAAAAATCTAAGAATCTAATCTAAGATAATTTGGCTTTGAAATATTTATTAAAATTTGTATGATTAATAATAATAATCTTTAAAAAATATCTTTAACTATGCTTATAATATTAAAGAAGAGTTCATTCCACATTATCCTTACAAGATTTATTATTTTATTTTTCATATAAAAGACTAAAAAAAAATAAGAAAATATTGTTGGGCACGGGTATGAGATACACACAATTATTTTGGCTCGCTGAGTCCAAATCCGAGCTTCATTTGACCCTCATGTTGACTATAATCTATATTTAAAAATTTAAATTATATTATAGACTAAAATTTCTTATTAGGTAACCCTCTGATCCCACTGTCCAGCGTCGTCTGGCCGTTGTCCCAATCCATTTTTACCTGTTGGCGCAATTGAACTTGAATACGCTTCGTCTTGGCCGTTTTAGTTTAGTTAGCCCGCCGCCAACTTGTCAGACAAACGAATGCGAAGCTAACGAAGCCACCACCACAACCACCGCCGACTCCCACCCTGGTCACCCCTTGGATTCCGATTCCACATCGTCCCATCTCCATTCCATACCCGATCATTGTCGCATCCGCCATCCGCCATCCGCCACGATGGTGGCAATTGTTTTGATGACCGCTGATAACTGCAGCCGCAGGGGGTATCCCGATCCCGATCCCAGTACCGATTCCGACTCCAATATCTCTGGGGCCAGAGAGACCCCGAAAACAAAGCCCGACAAAACGGAGTTCAATACAATGGAGGTTTATATTTTGTCACCCGTCTGGCCACAGTTCTTTATGGCCCTTTAATTGAAGCTGAAACCATTAACATTGGCCCCGGCCGCTCCAGCCCACGCTCCGCCGCTTAAATTTATTACAACTTAATTGTAAACGTTAACGTTGTCGTATCTGCTGTGCTGGGCTTACGAATATGTCTTAATTTTTTGGCGCAACGCCCACTCAATAAACGCACACAATGTGCGTCTCCAGCAAGTCCTCAACTCCTCGGCCGGACGTGACTGAGTTTGTATTTAGAGCAACATGGAATGGGTCTTTGTTAATTTGCCAGATTGTTGCTGGTTGTCAATGGGCATTAAATAGTTATGAACTGAATAAGTTAGGTCACTCTCTTGAGAGCTATAGAGTTCTTTGGGTTAATGGTTTGGTTTATAAAGCTGGTCTAAAACACAGAATTATTTAGGTATGATTATAGTATTAGTCTGCAAAGAATTTCAAAGGCTTGGTGCTTGTCGAATTAAACTATAAAAATAATTTATTAAAACAATATCAAGCTCCAAATGCTAAAATACCTAAAGATGGTCTTAAACCACACAGTAAAATTGACATAACACCATTTATTATAACATATTCCAATAATAATATATAAGCAATAAATATTAAACCAATTCCTTTAACTCTCGTTTTACTTTAACTTGGTTTTACTATAACTTCGCCAATAAGAAAGAATAAAGTAAAATCACATAACAACGATACTTAAATGGTATTTTAAATAAATTCTTACGTATTAGATATATATTAATTATTCTTAGGTATTAAAATTATTACGGATCGCTGGAAAATCGCCGCTGGTGGCCAGCAGTTTTAGCCGCCTTTTTGGCCATTCTATAGTCCATAGACGGCGATGTGAGATCCGGATATGTACAGAAGATCTGCTTCCCAGGCAATTAGCTCAGATGCGGTGTGCGACTGCGATAGAGCCGCCCACTTAGCGGGCCCGCCAGCGAAAATGGCCTAAAATATGGCAGCCAACTATCGGCCATAATTTCATGAGCAATTTCGGGGCCAGCAGCGGAGGGATCCGCAGGGAGCACGAGGCTCCGGCGGGGAGGGAAACCTGCTCCACGGACTCTGTCTCTGGGCAAAGTGCAGTGATAAATCAGATTGTCACTTTTGTATATTTGCGGCAACTGACGACGACTTGTCCCCTCCTCCCTGGCAAGTAGAGGCTGGCACCACCGAGGCAGGCCTTCGATGCGTTTATCAACAGCAGCGGAAGTGAATATATGTCCAGTAAAATTTATAAAATAATTCACAAAATTCAGTTAAGTATTTACTAGTTTAGTAAAATATTTATGGAGTTCAATGATACGAGAATGAATAAGAATGATACGAGAGAAGAAATGTTCTTATATGTGTTAAATATGCTCTCACCTTGAAATGCTATAATATTATTATGATATATGTACAAAATAATTTATTTAAAATTCAGTTAACTACTAGTTTAGTAAAATATTTATGGAATACAATGATACGAAACCTTAAGGAAAAATGTTGTTAAATGTATTAAATATGCTGTCCCCTTTGAAATGCTGTACTATCATTATGATATATGTATAAAATAATTCATTTAAAATTCAGTTAACTATTTACTAGTTTAGTAAAATATTTATGGAGTTCCATGATACGAAACCTTAAGAAAAAATGTAGTAAAATGTGTTAAATATGCTCTACCCATTTGAAATACTGTACTATCATTATGATATATGTATAAAATAATTAATTAAAAATTCTTCTAACTATTTACTAGCTTAGTAAAATATTTATGGAGTTCCATGTTACGAAACCTTAAGAAAAAATGTTGTTAAATGTGTTAAATATGCTCTCCCCTTTGAAGTGCTCTACTATTATTATGATATATGTATAAAATAATTCATTTAAAATTCAGTTACCTATTTACTATTTTAGTAAAATATTTACAAAATTCAGTGATGCGAAATAAGTGTTAAATAGGCCTAAAAATCTCCCCTTTCAAAAGCTGTGCTATTATTATGAGCGCCACTGTACGTAATGGCCCATCGCATGCGAGATGCAGCCTTAAAATGCGTTCGCCCGAGAGGAGCGGCGGGGAGAGAGTAATCAGCGGGAGACGGGAATGCATTTCACTCTGCCAACGGACCACGTTCCATAATTATTATTATTTTGATTATTGCACCTGAAAGATGACATTATTAACAGCACTAATGTGGCGAAGCCAAGACGGGGAGTACACACTTGAAACTCTGCATCACCGGGAGAAATTGAAGTACGAAAGTTAATGTTTCCCTTTTGGTGGTCAATTATAAAAGCTAATTAAACTCTTAGTAACATGATTTTTAATTGTTCCCTAAAGCGATTTTAAATTCCAGTAATTAAACGGAACTAATTGAAACCTGAACAATGCTTAAAGCGTGGCAAAAAAGTCAACACGAGTTTATTGTTTTGCACTTTTATTGTTTAGTTAATTGCAACACGTGTAGATGGAAATTTATGAAAACTTTATGAGTATTCTATTATGTCCTGTTCATCATCCCACTGCGTCTGCTCGCTGGAGCTCCGGGCTCTGCCCGTTGGGCAGCTTGCTCCGCTGATTGACCTCCTCCTGCTCGTCCAGCTGCCTGGAGGAGTCCAGTTGGCCCAGATACTCGGCCGGCGTGGAGCCGTCCAGGCAGGTGGCCTCCCACCAGCCGGGATTCTTCAGCTGCTCAATGTACTGGCGGTGCCGGGCGGCACAGTACGGTTCTATGACTATGTAGTGGGGATCCTCGGTCTCCGGTCGGTCGTACAGGTGCCGCCGCGAGGCACTGGCCTGCTCCTGGGCCAGTTTCATGAACTCGGGCCGGCTATTGGCCAGCATAGTCAGGGCCTCCATGTTCTTGACCACCTCCAGGCTGTGGCCTGTGCACAGGCTGTCCTCGGGATCGGCAAAGATGGCCTGGATGTAGCGGAGCAAGTGCCAGATGTGGTGCTGGTCCTTCAGCCACCTCGTGAAGCAGGGCGCCAGGTCCAGGGCATGGGAGACCGGACAGATGTGTGGATGGAGAACTGCGGTGGAGAAGATCACCGTGGGCAGGCCGGTGTCATCCGGAAAGTTGTCCGGCAGCAGAATGGAGAAGCGGAACACGCTGCCCGCATAGATGCCACTGTGCACGAAGATCAGGCCAAACCAGCGCAGGCCACTGGCGTAGCTGGGGATGGCGTAGATGTTCCTTAGCTGCTCCTGCACCAGGTGGTACTCGGCCAGGATCTGGTAGCCCTGGCTGATGAGGGCCATTCCCCTGGTCTTGCCCGTGAGCGTGATCCTCATGGCTGCCACACTCCGCTCCCGAGCACTTACCGGATTTGACAGAGCATATGGAGTCCTGTGGAGGGTTGGGATGAGAGATGATGATGTGGCCTAAACTGTATTGAAATTGATATGGAAATAAGAACTACAAAAACTACATGCTCTGACAAGAAACTCCCATATTATTAGGCATCAAACATAGGCCATTAAGTTTTAAATATTCCTCAATATTTATTTATCAAATATTTCTCATTAAAACCTCGGGCAGTGTACTTTACCTTTATGGCACTGAACAACAACATACTTACTATATAATCGGGCAACGGGAAATGTCCACAGAGACGGCTAAAAACTATGTATGTCCAGTCAGCACAACATGGATTCAGCAGCTGGGACTGGACCTGAACTCGGGTATTTGGAACTGGTACTCGGCGGCATATTCCATCATGTCAAGTGTAATAATTTTGCGAATAGCAGATACACGCAGCAGCCTTGGGGAGTTGGGGACTTTGGAGCTGGAGCTGGAGCTCAGGTCTGGAGACAGGGGCCCAGGCCGCATTGCATGTGTGAGTAAGGATTTTTGATTTATTGCCGCCACGGTGTCCTGATGTACGGTTCTTCCACGCACTGGCAACATAATGTGGCATTATAATGTCGCATGTTCTGCCCCGAGTGAGCCGGTGTGCCTGCGTCCGTGTGATCTGTTATGAATTTATTATGTGACGGAAGTGGCTTTGCCACGGCCAACTTGCAACTGGTCAAACTGGCCAAAATGTTTGCATGCCACTCGCCGCAGCTGCTAATTGCCGGGTCCTCCTCCTGCTCTGCTCCTCCTGCTCTGCTCCTCCTGGTGAACAAAAAAGGCCAGAGGCCAGATCAGCTAAATAAGTTTTTATTGACACGGATATCCCCTAGAAGAGAGTAGTATATTCCATGAGTTTGAGGCTTTATTTTATTATGCATTTAATTCAGAATGGAATTCGGACTTAGTTTGATTATTTACCTATATTTACTTTCATATTTAATCATTTCTTCGAAGGCATTCTTAAGACCCAAGAGTATTCCCACTTCGTTTTTGAAGAAGAAGGGAGACCCTTCTCTCACGTTTTATTTATCCTTACTTTGTATAACATATATTTTTTATTATTTTTGGCAAACACATCGTAAACACACACTGACAGGGACGGACAGACAATGACGCTTCCTTGATAAGTTCAGCACAGAATGGGGAATAAAAAGAATATATAAAGGTGCCAGAGATAAGGGAATTGCCAAAAAATAATGAACGGAACGGAAATACAATTCGGCGGTGGTGCCGGCACTCATTAAAAATTATACCGCGATATGACGCGATATGATACGTTATGATTTGCGTCTCTTGGGGCCCCGAGACTTTCTTTCTCCCAAGGAAAGGTGACGCCGGTTGTCGAGGAGGGCCTGACATGGGTGCAACACCCAGTTCGCAGTTCGAGCGTGGAAAGGGCTACGCAGAGGAGCCATTTTCACCTACACCGGGGCCACGACCCATGTCAAAATGTTTGGGCCCCAGGCAATTGCTAATTTGGGGCCACGACTTGCACCTGTGGGGGAATAACGCGGCCTGTCACCTGGCCAGCATTCAATTTTGGATTTCATTCCGCCTTGAACTGGGACTTGGACTCGGACTTGAACTCTCCGCAGATGCGGGTACACAGGGAATAATATTGTTCTTAAAAATATATAAAATTAAGCAGTTCAAAATTATACTATAAGCTGGAAAATTCAATGTTTAAAGAATACTATTTTGTGTGTTTAAGTATTGATGATATTTTTTGCTCTGTGTAGCAATTTCTCTGGTCCGCTGCCCCGTCCTTCTTATCAGCTTTCTTTATTTATGCTGCGTTGCCTTTTGGGAGCGAAGCACACAGACCCGGCCATCACAGCCCAACCCATTCCCATTCCGATTTTGAGGGCCGGCATTTGTAATACGGTGGCATATAACACTTAAGTGCTTGTTGTTGCTTTATAAGATAAACTTTTGCGGGTCCCACATACAGGCACAGGCCCAGGTCCAGGCCCAGGTCCAGGCCCGGGCACAGGCACCTCTTCGGAGGAACAGGAACCGTCGGATAACGTGATGCCAATTTCATTTACTGGCACTTTCATTAACCAACCCGAGAGCCATCCCATGCCGAAAAAAAGCATCAAACTCGAATAAAATAAACGAATTGGCGTGTTTTAAAGTTCTCGCTGAAAGTTGCGGGTTGGCCGCAAATGTTTGCTCTTGCCATTTGTGGAGGGAGTGCACTCGGACCCGGACTGGGGTTCGTGGAACTGGACTCAAATGAAATGGGTTTGTATTCCAGATTCTGCGATTGCTATCAATCAGTTATTTACAGGGAAAGCTCAAGAGAGAACTTGGCGAGAATATGGTGGAAGTAAGTTCAGGAAACGACCAGCTTTATTTCGAGATCGCTTCGTTCCTGGGAAATTCAATTTCTCCATACGTTTAATGTTTAAAAAAGTAAGAAATTAAATGTTGTATATAAACTATAGATATGTAGAAGTAAATAAAGAAAGTAAATATTATATAGTGGTGTACAAAATATTGATATATAAAAGCTCCGAGGTACAAGGAAGTTAAATGATATAGTCGACCTACATATATAACCTGCAATAGTAATAGTAACCTGCAATGGAAAGAATACTATCAGCAAAGTCTTATTTAAATAGCTTTAAAACTGATAGAGACGAGTTTTCGTAGAAACAGAGAGACGTACATGACTAGATCGACTCGGCCCTTATTTATTTATTTGAATTATATACTTTACTTATATTTATTCTTTATAAATAAATTTATAAATCGAAAATTACTCCTTGCAAACTTCTGACTTAAATTATAATACACCGCAAGGGCATTAAAACAATAAATAAAATATTTTAATTTATGATCACCCAGCCTAGACTCGAACCCAAGACAGACGCCGAGCGAGATAGATAGACAGCTTGTAATTTTATTGTCGAATAACTCCCCTATTTATTATCAAATTGTACCCAAATTTTCAGGAAACTTTTGCACAAGTTTATTAATATTATATATATTTAATTTTTAATGTAGCTAACTGCTATAGCTTTGTTATAAGATTTTCAATAATAAATGTCCGACTTGGAAGAATAAAATACAACTTATAAACCAAAAATCAAACAGTAGATACATTTCCTAGAATAAAATATATTGTGTTTGCCTGGGTAAGGAAATACATCCATATAAAATAGCCAAAAATGTGCAGAAATATTAATAATTAATGGAATAAATGAAGCCAAAGACCTTTTGCTCACACATTCTCTTTAATTTCGAGCTGTCTTCATGTTGCATGCTAAGTTGGACGGACTCTGGGTTCGGGGGCAGTGGCACTGCCTTATGAATTATGAATTTACAACTAAGTTATATTGCATGTTGTGGCATACTTTCGGGCGGTGTCATAAATAGTCTCGCCCGAAAACCGATGTGTGGAAACGTGAATTGTTTGGCCAATAATTGATTTATGCGAAAGTGTCTTTTGGGGGAGGAGAGTCAGAGGGAGGGGAGGGGCCTGGCCAAATGCAATCCCAGACACGGCACTCTGTGTGTGGCATATTCAAATTCAAATTAGATTATATGCAAACACCGGCCAGTCTTTCACTTGCCGTTCAGTCGTTCTTTATTATTATATAGGAATGCCGGACGAGGAGAGCAAAAACGACGACGGTCTACTAATATTTGCATAATCGCAGGCAGCTCAACGGGGCTGGCAACATGCGGCAAAGCAATTATTTCTTTAAAAATAAATTGCATGCACAATTGGTAGCAATAGCAATTGCAGTGGCAGCCCCAACAAAGTACCCACGGAGGACCACCAGAGCGAGCTCGGACTTGGAGTCGGATCTCGGATCTCGGAATCTGGCCGAATGCAAGGTCCCAGCGTCGACGAATTTGGTCAAAACGGCTTCTTCTTTACTTACTTTTTTGTGTGCTTTTTTTTTTTGTGGCCAAAGAAGCGGAGGCTGGCCTGGAGGGGGGCGTGGCAGCTCAGCTCGTTTTTGCGATTTGTGTGTACGCCTCATCCATTTATTTGCATATCGATTTGGAGTTCTTAGTCCGCCAGAACACACTGTCTTTTTATCTCTGCTACACTGGGAGAAAGAGTGAATATTTTAAGATAAATTTAAGTTATTGAAAAAGCTATTTAAAGCAATTAAATCTTTATTTTTCACAGCACTTACAAACACATTCTAGATGTATATAATGCATGCTTAAATCAATATATTTTATTCAGTAAATATTACCACATTTAAAAGTCGATATATATTAAATTTATTTCCCCCTTAGCTTATTTAATTCTATTTAATTATTACTTATTTTCCCCTTAACTTATTAAATTCTATTTAATTATTACATATTTTCCCCTTCACTCATTTATAGTTCTATTTAATTATTACTTATTTCCCCCTTAGCTTATTTAATTCTATTTAATTATTACTTATCTTCCCCATAACTTTTTTAATTCTATTTAATCATTTCTTATTTTCTCCTTAACATATTTAATTCTATTTAATTATTACTTATTTTCCCCTTAACTTATTTAATACTATTTAATTATTCCTTATCAAAACTGCTCCTTAAAAGCTCATTTTAGGAAATTAAATAAAGCTCTTCTTAATTGTAATATTAACCTAACAATTTTCTCTCAGTACAGAGAGAGTTGCCAGCCAAATACTTGGCTGGATTATATTTGCGGCACAAACAATTGCATAATTGCCCAGCATCTATATAACTCGATCCCGAGTTTGTTGGCCAAGCATTTAGCCTCGGTCCTCGGCCTCAGATTTAGCTATATATACACTGCTCACGGCCCGGATCACAAGTGCAAATTCAATTTTTTTAGCACACTTATCTCCCATCGTGGAATCGATGGCTCCTCGATGGTTGACATAATGCCGGCCGATATACCCGATAAGCACGTGCCATTAGCCCGATTCCATCAGGCCATGAGTGCCGGATGAGTGGGAAGTGGCTTTAATTTGACGCACGACAAGAACTCTTGGCCAAAGTTTTTCGGGGCGGTCACGTAGCCATAACGAGTTGTTAAGTTCATTGTTGTTGCATGAAAATTGAAAACTTTGAGTGCCGGAATAGTTCCCATCAAACTTGGCATAATTTCTAGAAGCCCTTTCACCATTTCGAGCATTCAAATACCTTAAAGTAGGGGTAAAGTAAGCACCTATAAAATGCTAAAACGATTTCAATTACAATACAATATTTACTTTCCTATTTAATAATTTAAGTGAGTGACAAGTTATGCATTTTCTAAGATAGTTCTTATATATTTAAATAAATATAATATCCTCTTTCTATTGAACATATTTTTACAATAAATTTATCTAGGGAAAGTAACTTTTTCAACTTTTTCAAAAACGTTAAAACTTATTAACAATAATTGTACAATTTGTTTTTGTATTTAGTAATTTAAGTGAGTAAAAAAGAAATACCTTTTCTAAGCCAGTTTTTAGAATATGTTTCAGTAAATACAATGTGCTCTACCTATTGAGATATTCAGATATTATTACAATTAATAATATTTCTAGGGCATCCTAAATTCCCTCCCTTTCCCAGGACTCAAAGCCACATTAAGCACTGCCTTTGGAAATAATTAAAATGTGCAAAACCTGTGCTATTTTTTGGCTGACTTTGTTTCTGCCATGTTGGCTGTTGGCTGGGTAACCCTTTGACCAGCTAAGCCCGAAAGGGTGAAGCCCTCCGAGTCATTCACTCTCATTATGTCCGCTCGCTTTATCATGTTCCCTGTTGACATTCGCGCGGACACAAATGAAGCAATTTTCCTGACATGCAAAACGTGCAACAGTTGCGACTGCCAAGGAGTGGGAATGGTAATGGAAATGGGAACTGCAACTGCAACTGCAACTGCAACTGGAGCAACTGTTGCTGCACTTAATTTTCGTATATTTAATTCAGCTTAAATTATTGCAGAGCTGCCGCCATGAGGTAGGTAGCTGGCCGCGCTTTGATGTGCTCCCATCACCCATCAGCCATTAGACATTAGCCAGGCCAAGAGACGCCAAAGGTAAAGCTGGCCTAAAGGAGCAGCGGTCTGAGCAGTTGGAGCTGCAGCTCCCAGCTCCATGATCCATGAGATATCCCAGTCAGGCAACCAGGCAGCCATTTGCAAGGCAAATCAAAGGCCTAATGAATTCATTTCAATTAAACAAACAAAAAAGCGAATCAAGCCACAACCACAAGCATCAACAGCGATAGACAGTTTTGCATTAATAAATCGTTTAGTTGGGAGCTCCATGCCAATCCATTTGAACTTGGCATTTGTGGTCGGTCGGCGGTCGGCGGTCCGTGGTCGGCGGTCGACGGTCGGCGGTCGGCGGTCGGAGTGAAGCAAAAAGCCTTACAAAGTCTCTTGTATTAATTGATTCTGATTGTGATCTTTGAAGCTGGGCCCATGCAGCTGCCAACTCTGGAATGGGGCTTACAGTACATCAGCCAAAAGGTTACGATTCTTGTAATTTGTGACTTGCTTTTAATGAGTCATTAGTCTTAGTAATCTTATTTTAAAACTTATTACGTTCAACGAGGCAAGACCAATGTGCACTAAATGCATCAAAAAAAATATATTTATAAATTCCTTTTTAATGGGAAAGCCATTCAAGCAATTTTAATTCCCGAAATATGTCCAATTTCTAGAAACATTAGTTAGTCTTGTTTTAAAATTTATTAAGCTAAACGAGGCCAGAAAAAAGTGAACTAAATTAATCAGAAATTTAATGGGCAAGCAACCATTGCAATTTTAATTCCCGAAATATGCTTTTAAATGCCTCCAAACATTTCGAAACACCCTGAATGCTTACAAAGAAAGCTTTATTCCCTGTAGTAGGGTTTATAAATTCGCAAATCTTCCCAGAATATAATCTTGTTGGCTTAGCAACATTCCAGGTCGTATTTACTTAAGCTTATGCTTTGGGGTCAGTCACCCAAGACGCTTCGATTGCTCCCCTTTTTTCGAAAGCCCTCGACAGCCGCCTGGCTGATAAGCCTTAAGCTGCTTAATCGATGACCAGAGAGTTGTCAAAAATAATTCACAGACTGGAGACTGGCGACCGAAGACCGGAGAGGTGAATGCAGCAAATATAGGAAGACAGCGCGGCGTATACGTAATGTTATCGCTCCGGCAGATCTACCCTTTGGTGCTGCTGCCTTAATGCGAGCGGAGGGGCAGGGGCAGGGGCAGGGGCACTGCGCGGACTCCCATCGACGGCCAAATCAGAGTCCCTTACACGAGAAATATTTTAGCGGGCAATGCAAAAATGGTAGCAGCTTCGCAGCGTTTCCTTATCAGTCGCAACTCCGCTGACGGATGCACCCGAAACAGAAAAATAAAAATAAAAAACCACAAAAGAAGTCCGAAGGAAGGGGAAGGGGAACAAAGGCAGGGCAGGAGTCGAGATAATGCCACAATGAAGACAGCATAACGCGCCGCTGTTGAAAAATCGCTCCTCCAGCCGAAGTCGAAGCCTGACCAGCAGCATCATCAGCAGATGGAGAGGATGCGTTTGCATCAAGATAAACGAGCGTGCGCCCTGGCTCCTCAGCAGCTCCTCAGCAGCTCCTCAGCAGCTCCTCAGCTCTCGTATTTGCTGCATATACTTGAACATGTTTATATAGAGCCCTCTTTAAGCCCAAAATCAAAGCAATAATAATGCTTAAGTAATTTGCAATCGGGGAGAGCCATCAGGCGGCCAAGCCAAGCAGCTCGTGCCGGCCTGACAACAGTTAATCAAAATCCGGACCAGGACAGGGCCAAGTCCAGGCTGTGGCAGCTTCTTCTCCACCTCGGGCGGTTATTTATTAACCGAGTAGCATTTATCGGCACATCGTTGAGATCTGGAGAGGCACGCCGCCCCATATTTAAGCCAAGAGCACTCTTATTGTCATTTAAAAGCCCAAGCCCAAGCAGCTCTTAGCTAAATAGCTTTTAATTCAAGCGGCCTAATCGACTTACTAATTAAATAATTTAAATAAAATAGGGGACCCTCAATGTAGGGTATTAAAATATTATGAAGGTCTCTCTAAATAATTTTCCTAAAGCCACAAGTATTTTCTTTGAAGACGTACAAATATATATGTATAAATATTCTATCTAAGACCTTTCATTAAATATATATTTGCAGATTTTTTTAAATATATTTATTTTAAATTTTATTTAGGAAATTATAATTATTGATTTGTATTAAAGATTAGTACATTAAAAAGCCTAAGCATCTCTTAGCTAAATAGCTTCTAATTTAAGCGGTTTAATCGACTTACTAATTAAATAATTTAAATAAAATAATTATAATAATTTATATAAATTTATAATAATTTATATAAACCCTCAATGTAGGTTATTAAAATATTATAAAGGTCTCTCAAAATAATAAAGTTTATACTTTGAAAATGTACAAATATATATACATACAAACATATTTAATAAATATATATATATATTTTGCGAGTTTTATATATTTATTTTTAATTTTATTTAGGCACTTATAATTATTATTATGTATTAAAAGCTAATACATTTAAAAGCCCAAGCATCTCTTAGCTAAATAG
>VNKC01000491.1:0-222812 GCA_008042775.1 Drosophila pectinifera
GCGGACGAAGATGAACAGTCGGGGACTGGGACTGGGACTGGGCTGGGACTGGGACTGGGCTGCAATTGGCCTGTGCGACCATGACTAATTTGTTAGCAATTATGTTGGATTGACGTCCCGGATTGGGCCACATTAGCATAATTGTTGTTATGAGATCGCCCAGGAGTCAGCCGCACACAGCAGCCTTTCGATGGGAGGCAGGCAGGACTCGGACTCGGGTTCGGGTTCGAGGAGGTTACACGCAGTGCTCTTGACATTCATTAACATGGCTCTCTGAGATATGCGGTTTCTGGGTACGTAATGGCCAAACGGAGCGAAAAATAACTAGCAAGGACCTTCGCAGCTAATACAGCCTTCTAATTGTGTCCAAGTTGAACAGGAATACATAATTGGCAGTGACTGAGTTGAACTGGAATGCATTGGAGAAGTAAAATCGTTTAAGAATTTATATTAATTATATTCATTGCATTATTTTGTTTTTCTATGAAACTTATTACTTAGCTAAAACTTCGGTTACCAAGGCATATGTTTAAAACTATATCCTTGAGTTGAGTTTTACATCAGTGTGTCGGGTGGATAATTCCACAAAATGGAGCCAGACAAAATTTTAAATTCGGGGACGCCTAGAGGATGCCTAGTGCCCAGATAGAGCTAACGCCCCGCAGACGAGCGTACTACAAATTCCTCTCTGGCGCGGTGGTGGGCATGACGGAGGTGCTCTGCTTGTATCCCCTGGACGTGGTCAAGTCCCGGCTGCAGGTGCAGGGCGTGTTAAGACTGCCCTCCAGGTGCGCCTACTCAGGTGCCCTGAACGCCATAGCCCTGATATATCGCTACGAGAGCCTGGCTGCCTTCTGGAGGGGCATTGTGCCGCAGTTGTGCCTCGATACACCCAGGAGGGGAGTCAAGTTCCTGCTGTACGATCAGGTCATACCCCTCGTTCAGACCGGTCCTGAGCCAACGGCCCTGACTCACGCCAAAGCCGGTGGTATGGCAGGAACCATGGAGTCCTTCCTGACGAATCCCTTCGAGGTGGTCAAGGTAACGCAGCATGTGCATCGGGGGAGACATCTGCAGACCCTGGAGATGGCCAAGAACATTATCGAGCACCACGGCTACGGGATCGAGGGCCTCTATCGGGGCATCACGGCACTCATGGCCCGCAACGCCGTCTACCACTTCACCTTCTTCGGCGTCTACAATGCCCTCAAGGATTGGCTTCCCGCCGCCCACAACCCGAGCTCCGAGCACCTCCGCATCATGGCAATAGCGGGCTTTGCAGGCCTCTTGGGCTGCTCCCTCAGCATCAGCTTCGACGTGGCCAAGGTCCGGATCCAGGCACCACAGCCGGTGAGGGGCCAGGTTAAGTACCGATGGACCATTCCGACCCTGATCACCATATGCCGCGAGGAGGGCCTCCGGGCGATGTACAAGGGCCTGACACCTCACCTTATGCGAGCCGTTCCAGCCGGAGCCATCCTGATGGTGTCCTACGAAGCTTTCTACGACTTCCTTCTCCGTAGATATGAAACAAATGATAAAATCAAATGATCTGAGCAGAAGACGAGTGACTTCTTCGCAAAGATCCATTTATTTTATAATTTGATACAATATCGTATGGTAGATTTCGCTGCCTCTGCTTGAAGCAATCAGATTTTTTTAGCTTTTGATTGGTCGCAATAAATCAGAAGATGTCAACTTTTACAAAGAATTTTTATTAATATTTATAAATCTAAGATTTAGGTACTAAGTACTTTGAAAAGGAGAATCTTACAGTGACTCTAGAAGAGTAGAAATATGCTTTTATTGCTCTTAATTTCAAATCATGTTACTTCGCTTCTAATAGCCGTAACCATAGACTTAAATAAAGTCCCTAGAGGAGAAGAATCGCTTAAACAAACAAACCCAAATAGTTTTGTTGTGTTTCTGCTTCTGCTTCAGTTTCAACTTCCGTTTTCGGGACTTCCCCCACTCACACACACCCAAACACACACCGAGACAAGACCGCAGACCGCAGCTCAGCATGTTTTACAATTTACACTTAATTGTTTAGCACGACAACGACGACGACAACAACAACAGCAGCACCGCACCGAAAACAGCAACTGAACAGCATCAACAACAAGACCGACAATTATAAGCCAGGCATAACAACAATTACAATTACACGGAGCACTTACAAGGGGAATTATAATTAATTTATGCCGAGTGCCGGCAAGTGTTTGCTCGGACGCTCTCTAAGTGAGCTACTGACTTCGTTTTTCGCCCGGAGTTTCCCTATTCTATACCCATTAAAGATGTACTGCCAAGGTATGTTAGATTCCTGCAAATAAGAGAGAGGTATCATCCTTTCTCCTTTGAGGATATAAGTCAATAAGAAAGGTCCTTTTAAAAGGTATATGATATAAAGTCAATAGTCTGTGAGTGCCAAGTAATTCCCAGTCGGATTTCCCTTTTCTAACTTCTGTTTTTTGTGGGGTTTCACTTGACACTCGCACCTAATGGCGTGGTAATTGAAGAGTCCTGCAGGAAGAGCCATTAAGTTGAGCAAGGCGGAGGCTGTCCTGGCTCCTGGCTCAACTCCTGCATTATCATATCTGAAATCGAGCTCCAATTAAGCTGCCTAATTCGCATAAATCAAAGTTGAATGCCAGGCCAATTGGGCCGGCTACAAATCAACATTTGCTGCCATCAATCAGAACTTTTCCGACTCCAAGGGGCTGGGGCTGGGGCCGGGCAGCTGCCTTGCGGCATTTGTCAAATAGAGAGCTCATGCTTAATTAGTTTTAATGCGTAATAAGCATATTTCGGCTGAATTAGCCGAAAACATCAATCGTAGCTGCAATGCAACGACCCTCGATTGTAATGCCGATTGGGCCTTAAAGTATGCGATGCACATTTTCAATTATTCATAGTTGAAATTGCAAATGCGTAATGAAATGAAATCAAAAGCAGAATTCCCGATCCATGCAGAATTTTCCACCCCCTCCTAATGCCGCCCCACCCCGCCACTTGCAGCCTGCCCTGTTATTCGCTCCATCCCCAATGGAGTGGAAATGCCCTTGAGCCGTTTGCCATGTTCATGTCGACGTCATTTTCCATGGTATGGTAATTACACTAATCTATATTCGGGGGTCGCTGTGTGTGTGTGCGACTGTTGTGTGTCCCCCGGTGTGTGTGCGTATGAGTGTGAGTGTGAGTGCGAGTGTGGCTGTGTTTGTGGCTGTGTAAATGCATTTGAAATTGACCCTGGAGACATTTTCGTTGGCCAGAAAAGCAGCAACCAGCAACCGGCAAGCCAAAATGCATTTATTGTTTCGTCCTGTTGTTTGCTTGTTTGTTGCTTTGTTGGTTTGTTGGTTTGTTGGTTTGTTCCTTGGTTTGTTTAATTGTTTGCCAGCTTCAAGTGTTTCTTGCTTGTTTGGCAATTTGTCAAGCGGTTTAAGCTTATTGTAACCAGATCTTAAGCCCGGTTATTGAGTGGATTTAAATGATAGTCTTGGCCAATGGTTTGTTAATTCTGTGATACTCTAATGAACAAGTTCCATATGAAAAAAAGCGAGTAAAAACAATCGAATGCTAAACAAAATTTGCTTTGAAATATTTGCAAACCAAATTGAATTAACACAGAAGTGCACAATACAGTTTAATTGCTCCGGCCAGAGAGTTTGAAATGTTCCTGCCTGTTCCCTGCCATCGGTCGTGCCTAGTCAATAAAATATGAATTATTTGAAATATTTAAACGCCCCAAATAAATCAAATGCCAACACTCGACACCATCGAGCCGAGAGCTGGCAGAATTTACAAGTATTTTTCGTGCTGCTGTGCTGTGTGTCGGCTGCCAAAAAATGTTCCAACCGAGGATAATATTTTTTTTATATCAGGAAACAGCAAAAATTTGTGTTGCCGTTGTGGTTGTCTAAATAAATTTTTTATTGACCATGGTTAACGCTTCACTGGCCAATAACCAGAGACAGGCACGAGCGGCAGGGGAGTGTGAAAAAGGCAAAAACCACTGGACAACTGGAGAATGCCGGGCGAGGGCTGCCCCAAACAGGAGTGAGTGCTCAAAGTCCTGGCAGCCCGCACAAACGCCTCAAAGCATGCCACAAGTTATTTTCACAGCCCAGCACACACACACAGAGGGCAGTCGAGTGTGTGTGTGTGTGTGTGTGTGTGTGTGTGTGCGGACGTGTCTGTGTCTGTGTGCGCACGAATAAATGTATGAATGAATGAATGAAATGCTCAAATTACACATGTTATACAATTGTTGGCAGAAAATATGATTATGCTTGGGGGAAAAGGGCCACAGTCCCAAAATACGTCGAACGAAGCTCCGAAATGCTTAAGTGTGTGTATCGTGTGCTTTCGTAAGGATATTTATTGGATGGAGAGATTATTGAACGATCTAAATACCCTTTCTAACCCTTTTTAGAATTATGTATGTCAGCTGAAAAGTAATAATGAAAGGCTGCTCAGATTTGGTGACAATATTCTTAGCTATTGGAGGCGGGTTAAGTTTGTTTCAAAATTATATAATACTAAAATCGTTAAATAGTAACACAATATGTAATAAATACAGTTGTGCAGAAGTTTTTGAGTTAAATCGGGTGATAAACATGGGAGTTATTTGAAAATAAAGTTGACTTATTTCCATTTCGCTCGCACTCGCACTTAGTCGAGTCTCGAACAGTGGTTTCAAACTGGGGCTATCCAAAAGTTTGTTTTAATTTCTTCGTTATGTTTGGAACTTTTATTATTAAAGTCGATGGGAGTAATCGATTCGAAAAGTCTTTGAAAGATGGATACTGGATATCTCACACTCAACCATAGCTTTCTTTCTTGCTAAAAATCTGGAAACATCATAAAATTAAGAAATAATTAAATATATTTGTAGTGTTAAAGTAACAGTCCTTCATCTTTGCATTCTTTATTTATGAAGCAAATCGCCAGTTGGTTGCTGAATTCCCACGATATTAATTAATACCTTAATAGAATTGATATTTAAGCTTACATCTCATTATTTTCCTTTGTTACCAAAGAAGAATATTTTCTATTCGTTGTTCCTTATTGAACATGGCATTTGCTTTCCTTCTTACTAAAATTCTGTAAATATCATCTAGTTAAGAAATACTTAAATTAATTTGTAGTATTACTTTAACAGTCCTTCATTTTTTTTATTCCTTATTTATGAAGCAAATCGCCAGTTGGTTGCTGAATTCCCACGATATTAATTAATACCTTAATAGAATTGATATTTAAGCCTACATCTCATTATTTTCCCCTGTTAAGAAAGAAGAATATTTTCCATTCGTTGTTCCATATTGAACATGGCATTCCATAAATTCACAACACGTTTTCCGGTTACCTTCATTCGGCTAGCTATCGAATGCTCAGACGGATTTTATCCTCCTTGACTTTTATTCTTTTATTCTCGGAGCTTACGTGTCTCCTGTGCGCTCATTTTGGACTTTAAAGCAGCCACAGGAGGGCGGACAGAGTGCTGGTTGAAAACGAAATGAAATTAATATGAAGTTTGACTTAACGCCTCATAAATCATTGTCCAATTTTCAGACGACAACGAAACCAGGACACGGGAGGCGCCCCGGGTTCGGGTGCAGGGCTCGGAGGGACGCCGGGCTATCCTGCGGTGGCATCTCTGTCCTGCTGACGTCGTAACACAAACACACTTAAAATGATTGAAATATATGTAGAGTCGGATATATGCGTAACATGGCAGGACATTGCCTCATATATATGGCGCACATCCCGACTATATATTGGCCGGCTATCCCGGCTATCCTGCCGTCCTGGCTGAAGCCCTAGACGAGCGCAGACCGAAGTCCGGAGACCGAAGACCGAAGACTTCCTCATTACACGCTTGTCACGTGCACATTTAACGTTCCGTTGCACACACACATCCACATAATTATACGCACACCCAGGCAGGGACACCAACACCAGGACATGACAGTCATTCATATTAATATTGTCGGTCAAAAAAGCGGGAGAGAAAAACAACTCCGCGTGGAAATGACGCTTTAGACGCTAAAAAGTCCGACTTGCATACAAATTTTTAGATTTCAGTGGCTCCTGAAACGAGCGACACTTTAAGTCCTTAAGTTTGCAATGTAATAATTAATATTTTTAAAACTACAAACTCTGATTTTCACCTGCCAAATCATAGGAATCTCTTATAATATGTTGAATCCAGATAAAATTCAAATTCTATATGGTTTCCTCAGCTCTTTTAACTTATAATAGTATAATTCTAGTACAAGTCCAAGATTTTTATTTATTAAAGATGTTTCGACCTCCTCCAAACTCGGTTCATCACTTCAGATTTGTTAAAAGGACTTTATATTCAACAATGAACTAAATTGTTTCTTTTTATCCATATTAAAGGTTTGTTTTTAAATATATTTCCAAAATATTCTGGTACCAGAACCTAATATCTTTTAGGAAAAGATATCACTTAACAAAACACCCAACATTAAAACCAATATTAAGTCCCTTTAAGTTTAAGGAAAACAATCTCTCTGCAATAAAAGCAAAGAAGACTACATAAAGTCGTAGTTAAGTTAGTAAAATTTTGCAGTGCCCACAACTGCTGGGATATGCAGATTTTTTCTGTGGACAAACTAGAAGAACAATACACCGACGTGTAAGCAATGCATGGCAAGTGTTTTTCAATTTGTTTTGCAAATTATGCAGCAAGTGAGAACTAGAAAATGAAACTAAACTGCTGAGCTAGGGGGGAATGTTGCCAAGGCTGTAACTTTAAGGCAGCCAAATGTATGGCTAGGAAATAAGTAAAAACTAACTACTTTATGAGCTTATGGAATTATTCGCCCTTTAAAGTTGCCCTAATCAACTCAATCTGGGCCTCCGCAACTTTTAATTCCATTTAAAGTATCTGCACCATTCCGAGTCACAGCCAGCAAGTTGGTGTGCAATTTAATGGCAACTAAACAGACCCAGATCCAGCAGCCGGGTCATTAAGCTTGGACTTGAAACACTGACCACATGAGCCGCAACCGCAGGACGCCGTCCGTCGCCCCACTCAGCCACATATCCACACATCCGCACACTCGAATCCACATCCACATCCACATTTGAAGATAATTAAACATGCTGCGCACGTGCAGCGGCTGCTTTCAACATTTTATGCTCAAGCAAAAATAAAATAAAACGCAGGGAGCCCGAGCCCCCGGACAGGGCTGTCTGGGGCTGTGTTCCACAAATTGAACCCCAAGTAGACGGAGCCACTGCTGACCGACAACAGCAACAATTTTATATATATTAATTAAAAGGAATTTTACGCGCTAATGAAATAAAATGCGATAGTGTATGTGCGATGGGGGCTTAATAAGGACGTGGATGTAGCATATGCAATGAAAAGGGAATTCACAATTTAATTTGGCAGCCAAGGGATGCACACAAGGACGCAGCGCAGCCCTTGCGTTGTCCTGGCAGTTCCAAGCGGAACTAAGGGACTGTTAAAGGTTCTGAGGCTGAGCTGGTTCGGTTTGAGCGGCCAACAGGTTGCGAGTGCAACAAGTTCGATCGAACCCAGGGGTGCCACTGTTAAGTCGGAGTCGGAAAATGTAATGCCAACTGTTAAGATAATGATGTGTGGCCATTGGTAATTGAATATGTGGGGAAAATAATTAATGGCCCGGCCCTATAATGTGAATCCTCTGCTCTCGTCCTCGGTGCATCGTAACGGGGAATAATTTGTATAATTCCTTAAAAGCATCCCGACAGCCCACTCTAGAAGCCACCTTTAAACCATACATCCTCGTCCATATGCCGCCCATTGCTGACCCATATCGTGGCAGCTCTGTCAACGTTTTCTGACAAATATTGTGACAGCTGTCGCCGAAAGCGAAAGTGGCAGGCCGCCGACCCGCACTTCCGGCATTCTGTTGACTTCCTGGCACAACTGTACCCGAGCGGCAGACTCCGCGCTGACGCATCTTTATAATTGAAAATTAATAGTCGCTAGTTGCTTGTTTATGCATTCTCCGGTTGTCTGCCCCCTCCCCCCCTCTCCCCTGCGCGCGTTGCATTGCTTTCCATTTTGTATTTTCGATTGCATCACGGGCGTGGGTGGCAGCCCTGGCCCTGGCCATTCCCGGAGAGTGGACACGCGTTCAGGCAAACAATACCAATTACCAGGCGCGTAACGGCTCCGTACAGGATATGGGCCAGGTCGGAGGATATGAGAGCCGGCTCGCCTGTGTGGGACCTTCCTGGCTGCCCTCACATATTCATATAGATATATATGCACACACTCGTGTGTATGTGTGTGGGTGGGACTGTGGCTGGTGTCAACCATGGCCAATGCAGATGTCTGCTTGTGTTTGTTTTTTGCTGTTTGTTCGTTTAACTGACATTCGTCCAGTGTTATTTTTTCTCCCCACCGCCCCACCAATTTTTCCTTTTTTTTCGCTTTTTTGTTTGGAGTCCTCTGCCTGACCGAGAACCCATTGTACAATTTTAATTGGCGTTTCAGTTATTGAAATGTTGCACCCAGATCGATTTATACATACACTACCAGAGAGGGGGAACGTGAGTTAGTGAATGAGCATCTCTCAAGGACATCTTTGAACTTTAAACTTTGTAAATTCCTGTATTTATTCAAATATATATTGATTTTACTGTTCACCTACCTAGAACTTCATTTAAGACTTATATATATAAATGATAATAATAATAATAAGGCACTTAGTAATTCTCTAACAAAGTGACAATAATTACTTATTTAACTTGTGATAAATTCCCTAAAAGTAACATATAAAATCATTGGAAATATACACCTTATTTAATACCAATATCACTTGTAAGTAAGTGTATCCAAACTTCGCTTACCAACAAGAAACTTGGCTGCCTGTGTTTTCCAGGATATTAACAGTCAATAATGTCAGGTTTTTGTCGAACATATGCGGCAGCGATTTTTCATTGCCGGCTCCAATGGAACGCCTTTTCCCATTCAGTGTGTCTTAATATTTTAATTTTTGCCTGCATTTCACTTTTAATATGCTTAAATGCTGCAAAAAGAGGCAACAATAACTGTATGGAGTGACACTTTTGACTGTGCGAATAATGATCGATTTTCGGCTTAAGGGGAGACTCAGCCAGGATTTGCAAGCTAATTGAAATGCAACCTACTGCTCGTTTGAATTAAGTCATGGGGCTCCTGTTTTTGTTTATCGGTTCGGATTTTGGTGTTAATAATAACACAAGCAGTCGAAGACTGCAGACTGCAGCCTGGCTCTGCAGCAGCGATTGTTTCCTAATAACAAACACGACACCCTCTAAATCCCTGTCCTTGGAAAATCCCTCGCACTTTCTCCCGTCATCTGACAGCTCACGTTGGCGCCTCGGCAAGGATTAAGTCATGCTGCTGTCATGCATAAATTCTGCAAGTTGTGCAGGCGGGAAAGGATAGGGAAGGACACGAGTTGCAGCTATGAGCCAGTTAGGAATGCCTTTGGATTAAATCCTGCTCTACTAAGTCCAGAGTCATTTCTGGTTGTAAAACTATGAGCTACGAAGCAAAGTCATACAAGTTATAATAAAATCATTCAGTAATTTATTATTGTCACTTATTAATGAGGGCTTGGGGCGCTTCTTTGAAACAGCTGTACCAGGCCTTTGAATATAATTAAAAGCTATAATATTCAGCTATAATTAATGATGAATATAAGAAGATACTACATTTATTTAATAATTACGGGTAGTTTATACATTAATAATGATCTTTATACTCTAAGAATTTCCCTCTTTATTTTCCTTCGCTTAGGCCAAAACTATTCCCGCCCTTCTATTCAGCATTCGCTTAGTTAACACAAAATTTGAAAATCATTAGCTCCGGGCCCCACACTACCATTAGCATAATAATAAAGTTTGTTGTGTCATCGTTAAATCACCAACAAATAAGCCAAATATCTTTCTAATGACTTACAAACAAATCCCGAAACCAAACCATAAGAGAACTGAGCACCGACCCAACTTCCATTGGCAAAGACAACCTAAAGACATTTGCTAGTCTCTCAACAAAACCCAGAGCCGACCCTTCCTCGGCTCGTTATTGTGCATTTTGCGACAATGTGATAAACGTTTTGGGCAAATATTACAATAATAATTTGCAAATAGTCTCACAGAATTTGTGGCCGACAAAATTCAGCCTAGATTAAATGGAAAATCCACCCACTCTGTGTAAGGATTTTCACTTTTCATTTACAATTTCTGGGTGCTTACAATTTAGCTGCTTGTCGTAAATTATGAATTCGCCAGGCTGGAATATTTCCATGACATATTTAAATATTAAAAATATCAAAGGAATATATTGTGAGTTTCTCCACTGATTTATTTCTCTATTAATGTGTATTTCAGGTACTATTTTATTTGGCTTCCCAGAGATGTCCTGATGGCCACACAATGCATTGAACTGTGAGCTGGAAAAATGTGAATAAATAAAGAAAAAGTATAAATAAATATTTTGAAATTGAGTCATTTTGGCACTTGTGTTATTATTTAAAAATAACATATCAAAGTGTGAAATAATTAAGTGCCAAGCCAAAAGGTTTTAAATCACAAAGCTATTTATGCTAATTGAACTGAGTGGGCTTAGGTTATTTCTTGAATATTTAAATACAAAAATTAATGGGCATTTGAATAATTCATTTATGCTTATTAATAATGCTCCGAACAATGGAATCGAAATTTATGCAAAATGTTCAATTATTTGTCTAACCTTTAACATCGGCATGTCATTCGCCATCATTATTCAAATTGCCTTCTTTGATTTAAATTCCAAAACTCACAAAGCAGCTAGCCATACCGCAGACATTTTGCGGCAGTTTTAAAATTTAATACAGATTTAATTTGCAACATTCGTTCACTGCAACGCCGAATAACTGTCAGGCATTCCGCACCAAATTACAATATTTATTAAATGGAAAAACTAACAAAAACTGACCATTTTATCTTGAATAAAAGTGACCAAAGACAGAAGGAAAAAAACCAAATTAACCGCGAATTACAAATCAATTTAAATGCGCCCAACCTTTTTAGCGGAAGCCAAACAATGAAACTTCTCGTTATTCTATTTCCGCGGAAAAGGCGGAAACTTTTAATTCAATTCGTGTCTCAGGCATGTCAATGAGTTTGTCTTCGTGGGTGGAGTTGCCGGGTAAGTTTTGGGCCTGGCTTTCTGGCCTCTTGAATGCAACATTTGGGCGGAGCGCTGGAAATTTGTTTAGTAAATTAAGAGTACTTAAAGTGCAAGTCAAGACCCCAGTCCCAGTCCCAGTCCCCTGTTCCCTGTTCCCGGCTTCATCTGCGGCATTATGTATTCTTTTTTAAAACATGCAAAATCACGTCTATGCATCTTAATAACTTTTCGTGCTTGTGCAAACAATGCGAACGTGAAAGTTGAATAGGTTTGGCTTAGTTATCGGAGGGTTCCCGTCTACGTTTCCGGCGGAGTGGGGTCCTGGCCTGGCCGTGGGTGGTGGCTTCGGTCCAGGCCCTCTCAATGCATAAATCAAATGTACATTTTGTAGTTGAAGTTGAACTTAATTTAGTTTCTGGGAGTTTCAAGCAAGTTTCGGAAACTGTGGGGAGGCAATCGGAGTCGGAGAGAGGGAAGGATAAATGGACAAGTAACCCCAAACGGTTCTTTAGGTTTCAGGTATAGAAAAGTTAGCCAATAATGATATCGTATGTATACAAAATAAAAGTACTTAAAAAGTACTTGAAATTAGGATGATATATTTGCTCAAACTGAAAAACAGTTAAGATACCTAAGCAGGCGAATACATTTATAAAGATATATAATGATACATGTAAGAGAAGGCTCATTTTGTTACCTACTTTAGCTTGGAATCAAATTAAATATTATTTTGATGATTAAACTTCATTTTAATCACTACTACCTTGTATATCCTAATTGTTCTAGATAAGGAAGCTATACTAGTTTCTAGTAATACTTTTACCTTTATTTTCTAGTAGATTTATAATATGGCGTATAGTTGTGTTCATTAATGAGTAGATCACATCACGTCCTCGTTTCGATGTAAGGAAACGCCTACACTGTTCACCCCCATTTCGGATGTCAAATCCATAACCATAACTTTGTTTAGGAACACATCCATTCCCATGCCACACCCGCACACACACACACACACACACACGTGAAACAATTGAATCGAAAAGAAACCAATCAGTCAACAAGGGGATCCCCCACGTAGCCCAACGAGTGCAGCACAAATCCGAAAAAAGCTTGGTTACAACAATACAAAAATTAATTGATGGCGAACACACATACCCGGCACACATGACTGCACCCACACACACTCACCCACCCATACACACACCCACACACACTCACAGATGACGCACCAACACTAATTGGCAGCAGCAACAACATGGCGCAGGGAGCCACGAAGTCGATTTGATAACGGAACAGGAGCTGGAACAGGATGGCCCTCCGATTTGGTTATGAAACAGCCGAACGGGGCTCGATCGGGCCAGGCTGGGACGGGGAACATGGCCAAATCGATGCAGACATAGACGAGCAACAATCAATCAATTAAATGCCCGACTGCAGCTCCAACAGGAACCACAACACGACCCAGCGGATGATGTTCGGCATGCAAAAGTGTGGCAGCCTTTTAGGCAGCTGGCAACAACATTAAAGATTTATTCCTCTTTCCCGCACTCTCCCGGCTTTTCCTGGAATAGTTGGCCAATTTAAGTGACAGCCTGAGGCCCGGAGAGTTCCCTTGATGACTAATGCTGCAGGTCTAAGAGGCAACATCCCTTTCCGGTGCAATATCTGTGCAATATCTTCGGTACATATAGGCCACTTTTAATGCTCGTAACAAATCGGTAATGGTATCTAACTCTAAGCGTCGAAGTCTGACTTATTTTAGGAGTAGTTTGGCCATTTAAAGGGGTGGTTCAACTTAAGAGTTCTTACTCTTTAGATTATATTTACTATATTCTGAAAACACCTCAAGAAGTCAGTTAAAGGCGCTGCAAATTCTTTGGCCTTTTGATACCTTTTCAATACCCAGCTTTTTAATGTTTTCAACTTGAAAATATAGTTTTTCCTATATATAGCACATTCCGTCTAGCCATATGTACTTAGGTCTGATCTAAGCCGACCCACAAAGCTATCATGAAATCTAATCAAATTCTGATTAAGGTCTTGTGAAATATTGAAACGTGAACGCACGGAAAGTCCAAGAAGCCAATCTAATCAAACAATTTGATAAGAACAACATGAAAGTACTACAAAAGCATCTAGAAAAAGTAATAATTTATTAACTGACGACTCCCATCTATTCTCTAGAATAATACAGGCTGCTAATTTAGGCATAGATCTTGACCAGCAAGAGGCCCAGGACGCTGGCCGCAATGGTCAGAGTGCTGCTGCTCATCTTTCCGGCCGGACTCTTGTTGCACTTATCGCCGGAGCAGGTCAGACACCCGGTCTTGTTATAGTGGGCATAGGCCGGCTTGAGGCTCAGGGTGCAGGGTCCAACTCCCGGATGGACGCAGCCATGGAGCTGGTGGATCACTTCCCGGTCTGGAAGTAGTATATTATATATTATATATTGTCTTGGGCGAACTACTCCGACTCGAACTACTCACTCAAGTCGTACTTCAGGGCCAGGCAGTCGAAGCGCGTGCTGGTCATGTTCCGTACGTTCTGGTGGTAGACTCCCAGGTAATAGCTGGTCTCGTTGGCAGCCGCATTCGAACAGGTGACTTTCTTGGGACTCTTGCAGTCCTTCGGTGTGACGCAGGTGTAGCACACCAGGGAGTTGACTTCAGAATACAGTATATATAACTTTAGTACAAGCTAAGTGAGTTACGCTGGCCTATTACTCACCGAACTGAACACACACAAAGGCAACCAACACACCCACGATCACAGCTTTTGCATTCATTGTGATGTATTTATTTTCTTAACACTTTTCGATCTTAGCTAGTCGCCTGATTGCTCCAGAGTAAACCATGTCGGAGCTTTACCAACTCTTTTATAAGGCGCTTCTCTTAACTTTTTGCGCCTTACTCAAGCAGAGACTGGCGATAAGTGAGAGTACTTTTTCAGATTAGATTAAAGCCTCTTTTATAGCCTATTAGATTAGGAAAAAGTTTCAATTGGGAACAGAGAGGGGTTTCCCTTTCCATGTCAATGGAATTGGTAGTGACAACATTGTGTCTTCAATTCAATTTATATTTTTAATAAGATTAATATACTTTAAATAATATTCTAAAGAAAATTCCTATCTGCGGAATCCTTGTAATATACTATAAATAATGAATATAATAAACTATAGGAGTTATCTATACCTCGTATGAACCTAGCGAACAGATCAACAATTTTGCACCTGACAGCAGAGCGGTCTAGTTTCATATCTATCTTTCTTATCTCAGGGTCTGAATTAGTACCTTATCAATATGCCGGTCGCAGTATTGGCAATAAACCTAATATTGCGTATACGTAATATCGGTAGCCATAGAAAAGGGGAATTTTTCAGCTGAATTGTTTAGCAAGCTTCATGGGAGCCTGGCAACCATTTAATCAACATAAAGCTCATGACTCACTCATTTCCAGCTACTGCAGCGATAAGTTAATCCTATTCGCAGTGGCTATTTATTAATTAAATAGTTGTATCAAGCCAACCTTGTATTACGGATTGTCTTTACTTGAGTTAATTGTATTAGGAAATTAAAAAGAATAAATTAATCAAATTGGAATTCACAAACATATAGCGTAAAAGAAATTCCTATCATTCAATAACTCTTTATTTCAGCTGAAAAATTTCCCTTTTCTATGGCTACCGATATTACGTATACGCAATATTATATATTATTATTATTATTGAAGCTAATTATTTCACTTCAGTACACTCAAAGGTAATACAGGATTAGCTTTGATCTTCAAAGGAAGTAACAGCTTGAACTTTATGACTACTAAAAGGTATTACGTCTTTTGGAAAAGTACTTACAAGTTCGAGTAAACACAGTTAATATCGTGGAAGACCATAAACCCCGGCACCAATGGTCTAATGCCATGAATGCACGGTGAGTCAGGAGATTAAGATAGGAACGGAATACTCCCTTGGTGATATCATAACACATTATAAAGGATGTCGCTTAGACTTATTCAAAATGTAATCCCTGAATAAAACTATTTAAAATTTGTTTTAAAAATCCTTTTCACTAAAGATACAGGAAATTAAGTATTTTTATTTAAATATTTACATCTGGAATTCACACTTATTCAAAATGTAATCCCTGAATAAAACTATTCAAAATTAGTTTTAAAAAATCCTTTTCACTAAAGATACAGGAAATTAAGTATTTTTATTTAAATATTTACATCTGGAATTCACACTTATTCAAAATGTAATCCCTGAATAAAACTATTTAAAATTGGTTTTAAAAATCCTTTTCATTAAAGATACAGGAAATTAAGTATTTTTATTTAAATATTTACATCTGGAATTTCGGTTTAATACTGCGTTTACAGGCATTTCGAGGCCTAACTCAGGATCTTGGCCAGGAGCAGGGCCATAACAGACCCTACGATGGTGTAGGTGCTGCCGCTGAAGGTTCCCGCTGGATTGCAGTAGTCGGTGTTGCATGTGGAGCACTTCCTTTCATAGGAATTTGGGTTCGATTTCAAAGTCAGATCACAGATATTCGTGGCTGGGAAGACGCAGCCCAGGAACGCGGACGTGACAGTAGTGTCTAGTGTAGAAAAGTCAGATGTTACAATATCTGGAGTCTGAAGTATAGAAGAAAATGAATACTTACAGTTGGCAGTGAAGTAGGTGGAGTTGGCGCACAGGAAGCTCAAGCTGCCATTCACTGCGGGCACATTGGAGTGGATCGTGGCCAGATACTCCCTG
This sequence comes from Drosophila pectinifera, assembly GCA_008042775.1. Classification (NCBI taxonomy): domain Eukaryota; kingdom Metazoa; phylum Arthropoda; class Insecta; order Diptera; family Drosophilidae; genus Drosophila; species Drosophila pectinifera. The sequence continues at coordinate 15,939 of VNKC01000491.1, forward strand.
TTGGCATTGGCCGTGGCATTGGAGCAGACTTGGGTCGAGGGGTTGTTACATCCCGCGATGGTGGTACAGCTGTAGCAGGTCAGTGCATCGGCTAGGGTATAACATATATTCCATTAGCAAGGATTCTTCGGAAAAATCACAGCTCTCTCACCGAAATGAACGCCCAGGAAGGCGACAAGAACCACACAGAAAGTCACTTGCTTCCACATTTCGATCGGGCTTAATTATTTATTATTGTTTTCTATACCAACAACTGTACGCCAAGCTGTCCTACGAGCAACTGATTCGAGTGCATCCAATGTTTGCCCATTTATCGGCTTCTCGCCCCTGGTAAGTGCTGATTTTATGTCGGCTATATAGATAAGATTTAGTTATCAGCGCGCCGCCTAGCCAGCTTGAGTCAGGGTAACGTATTCGGTTTGTTGACGAAATGGCTAAAAGGGGATTTCTATTGATCGATTAGAGTCTATGGAATGCACATCTTGTTCAGTTTATAGGCCCCTAAACAATATGAGTTTCCGTCGAGGAAGTACTCAAGAGAACCCAGGAAAGTAATACTTTATAATTTGTTATATTATGATAACAGTTTGGCATTTCAGCAATCGCAAAAAATAATAGTAATATCAATATCTGACAGTAAACCAGATAGTACAAGTAAACATAATGTAACCATATATTATAGATTGTGTTATGTACGAGTTTATCAAGAGCGAGATAACTGGCCAATGGTTGGATCACATTTTCCGATACACTGCACATTCTACATGAAAGTTGCACTATTTTTTTCCATATATGAGTTTATATATATCTGATATGATTCATAAGGGTGGGAGTAATTATTCACGATATTAATTATGGTTGAGCTCCCCCTCCTTAAAAAACTTTCTGATAATGACAGATATGATAAACGTCAGAAAGATATGAATTATCATCAATGTAAGTATATAATAGAAACAGATAAGTTATTGAAAAAGTACATTTACATATTGGCAAAGACTTGGAGATTTTCATGAGAAATGAAATATAAATATTCATATATAATTATTTCTCTTAACAAGTATATATTTGCCAAATATATAATAGACAAATATATCTGAAACTTTATTCGAATTTATTTATTTATTTTATTATTTATTTATTTGCAGAGCACGTAAGTGGCTAAGCCGCCGAAACAAAACCTGGTTTCTTTGTTTGTTTTCTTCGGCGAGTCAAGGAATAATTTCAAGTAAATTAGAAGAGGACTTGCCGTAGGTGAAATTGAAAATCATACATCACAATCGTGGCCATTGCCCAGGACATGCTCCGAATTGCTAAGCAGCAGCTGTGGCAACCGCAATCCTAAGCCGCTGTCAAGGATGCGTGGGGAAATATTACAAATGACAGGACAAATGACTGAGTGCAGTGGCAAGGGGGGGACCCTAGCACTCCAATCTGGTAAGCAAAAAAGCGGGGATCGCCCGGGGTCGAGATTTAAAAAATTCGTGTATCCGTGTGTCCAAACAGGTAAACAACGGAATTACAATATGCTTTCTTAAAAATTAAAATGAACAAAAAAACATAGTGGAAAACAAGGAGCAGCGAGCTTTTCTGACAGGACAATAAGCAAGGATAAGCATCAAAATGATGATGATGATGGCGGTGGGGGCTTGAGGCCGGGGGCCGGGGGAAGTGGCTGAGAGGGCTGGCAAGACAAATACAAACACAAGCATAGATACAGATATGCGACAGGCGACAACGATAGCAAAAGTCGACGAGTCTGACAGTTACATTTTAGTCCTGTTGCGGCTCCTGTTTGTCTACATTTTCCGCTCTTTGTTCCGCTCCTTGCTGGTCCTGGCCACATCCCGCTTGCACATTGCACGCGAATTCCGGTCACGTATTCTTTTTAATCCTGACAAGAATATTATTTCCATAAAAAACCCACACACTCACAGCGACAGCGAGCCATGGCAACATCCCGGCAGATCAAGCATACGCCGCATAGGCCATCCAACTCAGCCATAGACAAGTAGCAACGGCCCAGAAGCAGATGTATTTAATTTTTCTATTATATATTCCCATACAATTCCGGCCTATCCCGGAAGTGGCGAATATTTAGCAACTTGAACTCATATTTATTTGTATTCACCTATTATTTTATATTGTTATATATAACAACATTGAATGCAGCAAAAGCATTGTTATCTTTAAAAATGCTTTAAAAGCTGAAAGGATATATATAATTTTATCTTATAGACTTTTGTATTCGAAGATTTATGATGCGCCAGAAATGATTTAATTCAAAACGGTTTATATTGGTTTATTAAGGAATGTAATGTTTTCTAAGTTTATAGAGTTTATATCCATAAATAAGTATTCTGAATAAAATTAGATAAAGGCCTAAATACCTAACAAGGGATACAAACACCTCATTTGTATCGAGTGGGAATTAGTACCCCCTCATTAGCATGTCCTGTACCATTCCATAAACAAGTTTCCAATGTATTTTTATCCTGCCGACAATATTTGTCGTTCCCACAACAAATTACTAAAGCTGCAGAATAATTTATTAGAATCGAATGTTACTGGGCCAGCTGGACTCACTCACAAGCCCGCCTTCGGACCGGCTAAGAGAACAACAATGCAGACTTCAGTGCAAACAAATCGACGAACTATAATAATAAGACAGTCCCCATGGCAGGCCAAGGGATAAAACTGGAGAGCGATGAGGGGCTTCTGCCCAGGACCCGACTCATTGCATTGTCTGCAGCAGCTGCAAAAACTTTCAACAACAATGAAAGGAAACAAACAAATTTTACATTTTCTATGTCTCGGTGGCTCCCATGGAAAACAAACGAAAAAAGGGGAAAACAGGGGGGAGATGGGAAAACCAAGCCAGTAAAACAATAACAAAAGCAGCTTAAGTACTGCCACAAGTCGTTAGTGGAGGTCGCCACTCCTGAAAAAGGCTCAAGAACTTTAAGGGATAAACTCTGTGATGTCAATCGGGCCTCGAACATTAAGGTCCTCATACAAATATATATTTATTATAGGTTTTCATCCCATTATGTGCCTATTGATTGCCATTTTGCAATTCGACAAATGTTGTTTTTAATAAATTAAAACTTGAAAATGGAAAAATGTAATAGAATAAATAGGTAATAGAATAATGTAGTAGTAATAGAATAATCCTTAAGAAATAAAGGAGTGCTGCACAATTTGGAAATCACAAGGCTGAAACCTTAATCGGATAATGATATCGAAATTCACAAGAAATGGCGATAACTGGCCAATTTTATTATTACTGATGATAAATAATACAATCAATTATTTATGGATTGAACTGACCAAGAGCAACTGCGTGGTACAGAAAGCGTTAAGTGTAAACAAAGTACATATGTAAGCGTCTTTAAGATAAGAGTTTAATTATTATTAAAGGGATACCCTGGTATTATACAAATTTATTGTTGATTTCCTCTCCATACCAATGATAACTGATAACTTCTCTTGCAGGATTGTTCTGCTTTGTTTAACTGATATTATTTATAAATATTTATTACTTATTTGTCTTCTGCTAACTAGGGGTCTAGTCCGCTGATTAAATCAGAGCAAACACAGTTGTAAATATTATTAACAATATTGGTTTCGTAAGGTTTTCGCCAGTTAATTAAAATAAAAGTAGGTCACTGGGTTGTCCTTGCTAATGAAGTTATCATTGAATTTCCTTCGAATGACAGGAAAGGAGTAACATTTTTATTCAAGTGAAAGCATCTAAAACAATTGTGATTTGTTTTTTTTTTTTTTGTGCATAAAATTAATATATTTACTTTTATTTACCATGTTTTGGATCACTTTATTTTTATTATTTTTATTTTAGTACATTTATTTATGGTTTGTACGCAGTGTAAATCATCTAGGACTTCAACTTAGTCGTGGTTAAAGTCTGAGATTATATTTTATTTCTATTAAAATATTATTATATTCTATTATATTATTATATGAATGTATACAACTAGAGAAAGTATATGTATATTTTATTTTAAATTTAACTTAAAATTTTAAGTATATATAATTTTTCTATTTATATGACTCATAAGCGTCTTCTTAATTTAATGAAAGGGAATGCGTTTATTTAAGAAATTGAGATAATGATACATATTATACATACATATATAATTCTTTGTTCAAATAATGGAAAAATGTTATTTGCTACATTTTAAATCATAGTTTTAAACTATTTTGATTAATTGATTTAAAAAAATTACTTGTTATATTCTAAACTATCTAAATAATATACGTAAAAAAGGTTCTCGTATATAAACTTTAGTTTTTGGACAAAAACTAAGTGCCTTTCTATTTTTACCGGGTATCTGGAAAAATCGGTTATAGCGTTATAATCAAATATTAGATTAAAAAGAAAATAGTCAATGTCTAGTATAAATCATCTATACAATGTTCATGCAAAATTAATAATAAAGTTTCAAATACTAACTATAAGATCGTTTATATCGTTTTCTTCAAAATGTGAAAGCTATATTTGAGAAAACTTTAATGGTTTTCTTTTTTCGCCTTGGCTTAAAGGTTATTCTGTAGGAGTTTGCTTGATTTTCTCTGCATTATGAGTTGGTAATTATAGTAAGAGTACTATATGAAACCCATTAATAATGATTTTCTTTTTAATAAAAAAAGAGTAATAATTAAACAGAATTCTCTTGCTAACAGCAGATAAGGTACTCCCGAAAGTATGCTATACCGTAAGCCACTTGAGTTCATTTGAAAGTGGAGAGGGCCAACACACGCACACAAAGTTTGCCCTGTAAGCCATCTCGACATAACCGTTCAATTTGCAGTTCATGTCTTGGCCTGGCTCACTGCGGTTCTTTTTCGTGTTTGGCTTCTTGCTGTTAACCTGTTCACGTGCAAAATTGCAATGACCCAAGGGACACGACGCTGCTCACACACTGATACACCTGCCGGGCCAATTGCCCCGCCCCGCCCCGCCCCGTTCCGATCCCTGGGCACCTGTGGTCGCAGTGCTAACTGCCTTGACAACCGTAGACTGTGAAAGGTAACCGTAAACGTCAACTGGAAAAGACGGGAGACACACAAGCAAGAATAGGAACACTCGCAGCAATTTGCAGCATTTAATCAACAATTAGTGCGTCCTGGAAAGTGGCTGGGAAGCCCGAAACGAAAAACACCAGACCAAAAGGAGCACGGCAATCAAGGATGGAAACCATCCGCATCCGCATCCGCATCCTGCAACTGGGTGGCACTCGAAATGGAAACTTATGCCATTTCTACCCCAATCAATTCACTTTACCTATGACAACTTTGCTCCTCCTGTTCCTGTGCACTTTTATTTGCCTTTGGGCCAATCATTAAGTAAATTTGCTCTTCGTCTCTGTCTGCAGTTATGGATATGATGTGGTCAGTCCTCCGTCCCTCCGTAGACTGTGTCAATGTTTGGCTTTAAGGTTTTTCTGGGTCAATTGCTTCCGTTGGACATGATGATGAATGGACCGACGGAGGAGCAGCTGCCTCCAAGGCAAGTGCCTCGAATTTCTTGATTGAATCTGTCTCTACAACCACAAAATGTTGCAAATTAAAGGCTATTAAATACTGTTGAAATATTATGCTGCATATTAGTCTAATCTTGAAAATTATTGCTACCTTAGGCTATTTACTTGTATCTAATATATTTTGGTAAGATATTCATACTTACTTTTGTTTCTAAAGTCGTGTTATAAGTGCTTAAATTATTTCTAAGGCTACCTGTTTAAAGGAATACAAGTAAACCAAGTTTTAGGCCGGAAAATAACCTTTATTACCTAATCTCTTCTTTCTATGCAAACATTACACTTTAATCATCTTAAATACCACTTGTTGAGCTGATCCAGTTGCGAACCGCCGCCACCCGCGAGTAAACGCCGGGATAGCTGGGCCTGGCGCATCCGTAGCCCCAGGAGACGACGCCCCAAAGGATGCCGTCGGCGGCCAGCGGACCACCAGAGTCGCCTTGGCAGGCATCCTTGCCGCCCTCGGGCAAGCCGGCGCAGATCATGCGATCCGTGATGCTGCCAAAGCTGCCATAGGCCTCTGTGCACTCGCTCTGGCTCACTTTCGGCACGGTTACAGCCCGGAGCACGGCAGGGGATTCCTGGGCGTTCTGCGTGTTTCCCCAGCCGGAAACCAGGACAGGAGTGCCGTCTGCAATGTCCGCATCCTGTGCGGGAAGTCCCACGAAGGCCTGGGTCACGTTCTGTGTGCTGTAATCCTCCAGCTCGAGGAGCGAGAAGTCGAAGTCAATTGTGTAGGAATCGAACTTGGGATGTCGATGGACTCGCTTGATCCCCACCAGCACTCCGCCGTCGGCAGTGCGCGAGGAGCCGATCCGGACCTTGGAGACCAGGATGGCGGAGCCTTCAGTGCAGTGGGCGGCGGTAAGGACCCAACCCTGGGCAATGAGCGAGCCGCCGCAGAAGTGATAGCCCCGCTGCAGAGAAACCTGGTAGGGAATGGACTGGATGCTGGTCTCCTGGCCACCTACAATGCGTCCATCCAGGCGTGGTCGCCTCACGGTGGCCGCCAGGCTCAGACTCGCCAGGAGAATCCCGCCGAGAAGCAGCTGAAGAATGGTCCGTTCCATGTCTGTGTCTCCGTTGGCCGATCGCTTGTGCTGCAGGTGCAACCGGATCCAGCCTTATATAGCGCCCGCCAATCAATCGGGACGACTATCGGCTGCGATTTCAGGGTCAATCCCTGCACACTCGCCTCACCTCGCACTGTCCACTTGGCCTAGTTCGATGAGCCGGCCCTCAATAAACTTTATTGCCGCGAAATAATAAATAAACGTCGTTAACTTCTTTATCGGCGTTATCTAAGAGGGTAATCGATCAACTGCCTTACTCTAGTGCACTATTTTACAGCTTAAGCCAGGTCAGAAACTTGTTGTTGGAGGGCATCTCCACCAGCTTCTCCAGCTGCAGGCCGTTCTCCAGAGCCACCGCCTTAAGGTCCCTGATGTCGCGAACGCCCCAGGAGGCGTCCCTGCTCCGAAGGCTCCTGTCAAAGTCTACGTTGCTCTGCGGCTGGAGGACGCCGTCCTGGGCGTAAGGTCCGTAGGTGAACATCCTGCCGCCCTTCTTCAGCAGCTGCCCGGCAACCCTGAAGAGTCCCGTGGAACAGGACCACGGACTGATGTGCATCATGTTGGAGTTGAACATGTAATCGAAGCTTCCCGGTGCCGGGGGAACCTCCCAGTCCCTGGGCTCCCGCGTGATGTCTACGTGAAGGGGTGCTCGAATGTTGCCGGTGGGGCAATCCATTGCGTAGCCGGCAATGGAGTCGAACTGCTGTCTCTCGTATTCCGTCGGGTGGAAGGTGATGTTGGGCAGCAGCGGCGCCAAGTAACCCGCATGTTGGCCCGATCCGGAGGCAATCTCCAGCAGCTGCAAGTCCTTTGCTTCCCTGTCAACTTGCGCCAGAAGAGCCTCTGAAATCGGCTGCGAGTTGCGGTCCGCGGAGGGGTGCGTTCTCTTTGCGAAACTGCAACGAGGAAAGATGTGGAGGAGGCGCTTTGTCAGGCTGTGTTTGTGTGCCATTAAATGGAGTATTTAACGTGAATATGCTATTTGTTTACCTCATCCTGTCAGATGGAAAATAAACATACAAAGCCGACTGGACTTATGGGCACCATTCCGCGTATCTTGAGATGGGCAACACTCCCGTAACACCATTTACTTTTGGTCTGGCAAGGCTGGCGAACGCGATGTGCCTCGCTCGGCATGGCAATGCTGGTTTCATATGCATTTCTTTGCTTTCACTAGGTAAATTGCTTTAATGTGACCAGACGAGGGATGCAAAATACCAGTCACTATCCAGCCGGGTGTCACCATTATAAGTAAACAAGCTGACGGTTACACTTTTCTCTGCCTTGTTTTTGCAAACAGAATTTTCTTCACTTTTCCTCGACTTTAAGGAATATTAAACAAGTTCGAAACTGCACAATGTCCGACAACGATGACGATTTCATGTGCGATGACGACGAGGACTATGGACTGGTACGAAATCCTGCATCTCAACAGATAGGAAAACCCCAGTTTATGCCGGCTTCTTGTGTCTGAATTTGTTTAATTTTTCATTATAGGAATACTCCGAGGATAGCAACTCGGAGCCGGATGTGGATCTGGAGAATCAGTACTACAATAGTAAGGCGCTGAAGGAGGAGGAGCCCAAGGCTGCGTTGGCCAGTTTCCAGAAGGTTCTGGACCTGGAGAATGGCGAGAAGGGAGAATGGGGATTCAAGGCGCTCAAGCAAATGATTAAGATCAACTTTAGACTGGTAAGAAGGGGCCCGTAAGTTCTTAAGGAGTCCCTTTAATGCCGGTTACTTACAGTGCAACTACGATGAGATGATGGTGCGTTACAAGCAGCTACTGACTTATATTAAAAGCGCTGTTACCAGAAACCACTCGGAAAAGAGCATCAATTCGATCCTGGACTACATATCCACTTCAAAGAATGTAAGCACTGAGGACCCAGCATTTGCCTCTAATCAGAGATTACAAGCGTAATAATTGAATCCCTTGCATTCCAGATGGCCCTGCTCCAGAACTTCTACGAGACCACACTGGATGCCCTGCGAGATGCCAAAAACGACCGCCTTTGGTTTAAGACCAACACGAAGCTGGGCAAGCTCTACTTTGACCGCAGCGACTTTACCAAGCTGCAGAAGATACTCAAACAGCTACACCAGAGCTGCCAGACTGACGACGGCGAGGACGACCTGAAGAAGGGCACCCAACTCCTGGAGATCTATGCCCTGGAGATTCAGATGTACACGGTGCAGAAGAACAACAAAAAGCTCAAGGCTCTCTACGAGCAATCGCTCCACATCAAGTCGGCCATTCCGCATCCCCTGATCATGGGCGTGATCCGCGAGTGTGGCGGAAAAATGCATCTCCGCGAGGGCGAGTTTGAGAAGGCGCACACCGACTTCTTTGAGGCGTTCAAGAACTACGATGAGAGCGGGTCGCCCAGGAGAACCACCTGCTTGAAGTACTTGGTTTTGGCCAACATGTAAGTTAAAAGAGAAGTTTAAAAGTTCATGAGCATTAGTAATGATTCAAACTCATTTTAAGGCTGATGAAATCTGGCATCAATCCGTTCGATTCCCAGGAGGCCAAGCCGTATAAGAACGATCCCGAAATCCTGGCCATGACCAATCTCGTCAACTCCTATCAAAACAACGATATTAACGAGTTCGAGACCATCCTGCGCCAGCACCGCAGCAACATAATGGCCGATCAGTTTATTCGGGAGCACATCGAAGACCTGTTGCGGAACATTCGTACCCAGGTGCTCATTAAACTGATCAGACCCTATAAAAACATAGCTATACCCTTCATTGCCAATGCACTGAACATCGAGCCAGCGGAAGTAGAAAGTCTGCTGGTGTCCTGCATCCTGGATGAGTAAGATAAACGCTCACAGAGGCTGAGGCTTGAACTAATTTCTATTTCATCTCCAGCACAATCAAGGGACGCATCGACCAGGTGAATCAGGTGCTCCAGCTGGACAAGATCAACAGCAGCGCCTCACGCTACAACGCCCTGGAGAAGTGGTCCAACCAAATCCAATCGCTGCAGTTCGCGGTGGTCCAGAAAATGGCCTAACTATAGCTAAGCCCTTCCTAAGGCTTTGAAACCGATTAAAAATTATAGAACTTAAATCAAACTAAAGATGATTTCATGGGGCAGGATCTTCTTTGCCAGGTGTATCCCCATCACTTTTTCCACAACATTTGTACATCGCGATACGCAATCGGTAGATGCCGAAGGCCAATAGGGAAAAGCAGCAGATCAAAACCAGACTGGCGCAAACAAATCCAATTGCTAGCCCAGGACGTGCCCAGTCCAGGGCGTAGTAGATGAACCGATTCCCGTCCCTGTTGGAGAAATAGTACTTGTAGTAATGCAGTTTGATAACTACAATATTATCAAAGCCACCGCTTACATGTCAGTGCCGCCAGCCCAATAGTAGATCAGAGAGTGCACCAAGAAGATAAGCACCACGGAAAACGGATAGACGAAGTGCATGAGGCGTGCGGGGTAGGCCACCATGAAGCAGTCGAAGACCATGCATATCGAGTTGAAGGCATGACACCACAGGTTGTACAGCTCACCTGCAATTTCGGGCTGGGCTAAGGAGAAAAAATATGCCTTAAACACACATGCTTTGGAGGTCTAAGGACACACACTTACTGGATGAAAGAGCTGCCCAAAAGACCAGGGTAATTAGCATAGACAGCACAGATGTAGTATAGTGAGAGATCCAGTAAATCTTTAAGGACCGACTGCCAGGCTCTGAAAGTATCCGAGGTATGCGCTCCATTAAGAATGTTAATATATTAGGTTTACTTTGTAGTTACTCACCAAAGTAGGAGGGGTTAATGTAGTAAATAGTAGCGATTACAGCCCCAAACGTACAGGTAAACAAGCACAGTGTAAACCCCCAATCGGTGAGGAAAATGAACCAGCGACCGCCGTTAAAGTCCTGCATCATACTCCCAATAACTCCAGCGGCAAAAAAGGCGGCTAGAAACCATCGGTACAAGACCCATATTATATTACGGTCTCCCTTTTGCCATTGCGAGCGACAGAAGACTCCGGGATCTTCGTGATAAAGCGAGAACTTGGAGCGCTGGAACTCCTCCCTTAAAGGACAGCAGGATTCCTGGCTTTTGTTGCCCATGTCGACTAGATGTCGCGACTGGACTCAGAGGAACAATGAGGAAACCAAAGCAAGTGACTGCTTTGCCGGCAGAATGCAGACTGATGGAGGCCCAGGTGTTCAGTACTCTTAATAGGGGGTAATCGTGTCATACCCACCATGAATTATCACGATCCTTATCATCCCAGTAAGCGCCGTTTATGTCCGATTCGGCAGCGGTGCACGCCCCCGATAAGCCCCCCAACGTGGACAAGGTCGGTGGAGCGGTCAACGAAATCGAACTTCGAGGCGAGGAACATTAATCTCCTTTCTTGCGCAGCCGTGGTGGCAGTTATTGGAATTTTACAGCACATTTTTCGGGGTTTCCAATGAGCATGCATGTGTACAGGCGAATGGGTCGTAGAGTCATAATTGGTAAAGAATTTTTGATAAACCTAAAGTGTCATAATAACTATACTTGCATGAGTGTACAAAATATGGAAATTTACAGAATTCAAATTGGTTACAGATTATATAGTTTCCTAGTCGAAATCGAAGATTATTTTAAGTTTTCTTTCCAACAAATCAAAACTACAAAAAGTAAAATTTCCAAGATAGGGATTATGGCCTAATACTAACACTTCTATAGCCGCTATCAACCTGTCTACTTGAGTACGAATTTGAAATATTGGAATAGACTTGTGATAGCCATTAATTCCGGGCGAGATACCAATATGTAGGTGATAAGTAAATGTACAAACATACGTAGTAGATTTCCAGCTATCAGTCGGCCACTTGACTATATCATTCATAATAGGAATTTCAATTGACAAATATATAATAATAATATAATAATATTTCAAGAACTTAGTCTCTTGCACGTGAAAGTTCTAAAGAGACTCTGATTTAGTGAACGACTAGAATTCTTCTTGTTTTATGTATAACTGCTTTTATATTTCAGCTTTCTCACAGTATTTATTTGTAAATAAATGTAATTCTTTTAATAGCTTTTATTTTGCTTTAATATGAATCTATATTTAACTGTCTATCAGATAAGGTAAATATTAAAGCGGAGTTTAGGATAATGATTTATTTGAGGAATTTTGTAATAAATATTTTGATCAGGCTTTTTAACAAGTTTAAGTTTAAATATACCGGTAATATTAAAGTAGGGGCCAATACCTTCTCTAGCGGAGACTGTAGAGGCTAGGACAGTGCACTGTCGGCAGGAGCATCATCAGAATTCCACAGAGAATAATAATTCGTCTATTGCTTTGGTGAAACTCCCCGAGTTGCTAGAATTTTCAAGCGATTTGCCTTGGTTCCATGGGAGGAGGAGCGCTCGTGGCTGGAATTTCCTCAGTTTTCTTGCCGCAGCACTCGTACATCGCGATGCGCCATCTGTAGAAGCCAAATACCAGCACGCAGAAGGCGCTGACCAGGACCACACATCCGCAGACAGTTCCAATGGCCAGGCCCGGTCGCTCCCAGTCCAAGATGAAGTAGATGTAACGATTTCCCATCCTGAGGATTTACCAGAAGGTTGATGTCAGACTTTTTGGTTTATATCAGTTCTCTACTCACGGATCAATTCCGCCGGACCAGAAGTATATCAAGGAGAATATCCCATAGGTGATACCAGCAATAAAGGGGTACACGAAGTGCATGATCCGGGTGGGAAAGGCGACCACGAAGCAGTCAAAGATCATAAAGATCGAGTTAAAGGCATGTGCCCACAAGTTGTACAGCTCAGCCCCCATTTCAGGCATAGCTACGAAGATATAAATTAATATATAGTTAGTAATATACATTAATATTAAATCCTTGGTTCTTAGAGGCTGAGCAGCATAACCTACACGGATAGAGGGCTGCCCAGAAAACCAGGGTAATCAGCAAGGCAAGCACCACCGTTGTGTAGTGGGAGATCCAGTAAATCCTTAAGGCCCAACTTCCAGGAGCTGAAAAATACGTACATTTAATTTGTTAATAAAAAAATATTCCAGTTAAATGTCCAATAACTGATCTACTTAGTAACAGTACCAAACTTCTGCCGCCACAACCATTACTCACCGAAATAGGAGGGTCTGATAAAGTAGATCGTGGCCAGCACAGCGCCATAGGTGCAGCAATAGAAGCACAGCGAGAAGCCCCAATCCGTCAGATAGATGAACCAGCGGCCACCGTTGAAGGAGCTCACCATGCTGCCGATGACTCCGCCGGCGAAGAAGGCCGCAAGGAGCCAGCGGTACAGGAGCCAGATCAGGTTGCGGTCCCCCCTCTGCCACTGCGAGCGGCAGAAGGCACCAGGATCATCGTGATGCAGCGAGAACCGGGAGCGCTGGAACTCCTCCCTCAGGGGCAGACAGCAGGGCCCCTGGCTCTTGTCGCGCATACTGGAGGCTGGGTGGACGCGTCGTCGGGTTCGCTGGACTAGGAGGGCCACAAGAGTCCAGAGCAGGTGACCGCCTTGCCGGTAGATCGCAGACTGATGGAACCATGTACCGCAGGTGTCGAATGCTCTGAGTCGATACCCATTTTTCCCGCAAATCGTTTCGGCCAGAATCGGGGTAATCGTGTGGTGTGATAGGAGCCGCTCCGACTATCTCGATCCTTATCTTCCGACGAGCACCGTTTATGTCCAATTCGCACGCCTCCGATAAGGCCAGAAGCTCGAAGGTGGATGTTGACAAGCTCAGCCCGGTGCGTGGACTAAGTTGAACCCTTACACCGGGCCACGGCCGGGAATTTTCCCACCTCATTAATATCCCAATACACCAATCGATGGCTCTGAATTTTTAAACATTTTTGGGAATTTTCGCATATGCAAGTTCGGCCATAAAACTATTGATAAACACTCGTGTTCCTCAAGCGACAAGCCAAGTGCTGTTCCCCCCAGGCCCAGACGCGATAAGACTTCGCCGAAAAACCTTTTAAACGGAACTAATCCTCCAAATACTCTTGACAATTCCAATAAATCCTTGAGCTACCAATTGATTGCGATATTTGGGGTTTATGGATATTTATGGAAAATCTAATGTGTTTCTGAAAGACTGTTAACCATTTCATTAAGTTGATTTCTGAAACTTACTTACAAAGAGTTGTAAAAATGATTTTATAGACATTTCAATAGCTGATCAATAGATTTTAAACGTCTTCAGGCCTAAAATTATTTCACAAATGGATGGTATACCTAATCAGTAGTTTAAAAAATATATAAGCACAAATTTCAACAGACGAATTTATAAAACAGGAAGTTCTTTTAAAAGTAGCCCGATCCATACATTTATGTCTAATGACGAATCAAATACTTTACAAATAATCTTATGATAAACTTAAGCAAAATCATTAGAAGAAGTAGATTACCCTATGCTAGAGAACCTCCAATATCTTTTCCATTCAATTAAACTAATTTTGGAAATTTATCAGATTGGCAAATCGCGATAAGCTCCAGGTAAGAAAGAGGCTATTGGCATTTTTTCTTCTTTGATATAGTGTAGGAGACAATGTTTAAAACTTGAACTTTAGCGGATTTTAAGTTATTCTATTTGGGTTATTATTATTATATAACTTATTAATTATAAATAGTATTTTTATAGTATACATTATAAGGTTGTAATAAGAGAATTAAAAAAAAAATATATATTTAATAATAATACTATTTATAATTAAATAGTTATACTAGTTATAATCTCTGTGAAGTTTGTAGTTTAGATTAAATTATAAAAATAACGTTTTTTAGCTTGATTCGACTTTTGATACTAAGCTAATGTATATGTAGTTTCAGGTATAGAGGAAATATATATAATATAATTTGTTTTTACCTGGGCAACACCTTTTGTTGTGCATATCGTATGTTAGCCAGTGTATGGAATCGTGATAGGTTACCTGGGAATATTGACAGAGTGAGCAAAATACTTAAAAACTTTCGTAGAGCTTTTGGGAAAACAGGGTGCTTCTTAATAGTAAAAGGTAAACTATAGGAGGAACTTTACTCATAAGCTCCAATTCCTATGAGCTCTGGAAGTACATAAATAAGGTACCCATAATTTCCATTGTTTACTCGACATTGATTGAATTTCATTGGATGTTATCTGACTTCAAGAAACGTGTAATCAAAGAAAACTTTCCACTTCTTTATAAACAATAATCTTCGATTTCCATTAAATGTAATCAGAAGCACGCAAACTCAGCTCAGCTAAAAGATTACTTTAAAATCGCAGCTTTGCTCGGCAATTCATCTCCCTATTCCCACAGAGGAAGGAATCAATTCCAAGTGTCAACTGGAAATGTGCTCATTGAAATCGAAATTCAATTATAAATTATTTATGCAATGAAGAG
This sequence comes from Drosophila pectinifera, assembly GCA_008042775.1. Taxonomy (NCBI): domain Eukaryota; kingdom Metazoa; phylum Arthropoda; class Insecta; order Diptera; family Drosophilidae; genus Drosophila; species Drosophila pectinifera. The sequence continues at coordinate 30,969 of VNKC01000491.1, forward strand.
GCAATTTCAATTGGGCTCTACGGTTGTTGTTACAGCAAGTACCGACGACACTTTCCATCTCCTGTTCCCGTCCGTCCAATGGCAAGGTCAGATATTGGGGTAACGAACCCGTAACCCCACCGATGAGTTATGACCGGGCTGCGATCGAGGGGCTCTGAGTTTGATGTCGGGAATGATATGCAAATTTAGCCGGAATGTCGATATGTAATCGATGCTGGGCGTTTATTAAATGGGTAAATTGATCCAATTTCAATTGCGCAAATATGTCAGCGAGTGATTCCGATGGGTGTTTGGCTCTGGCCTATCTCTACAGGGTATCAGATAAACACGCCGACTTATTCCCTCGGGGATATATTAAGTATGCATGCCTACTTATACTTTTATACCGAATATAACCAGTTTTATAATTGTTGCTTTAAAAAAATATATTTCTGTGTAATGTGGTGAACCTGCGAATAAAGTGGAGCCACTTTCAATTAATTTAGGAATTTTATTTCTTTGTAAAAGCACTGCGATAACATATGGTATTCCGCACTAAAATTATCGCGTAAACGCCCTTTTACGTCAATAGAATTTCCCTCGAAATCTAATGGCTTGGAAATAACATACAACGATCGTAACTTAAATATTATTTTCAGTTAAAAATTATTAAAGTAATATGAAGAGCTCCTTTTATACTGAATATTATATTTTAAATTGAAAGAACATTTTGAGATAAATGTAAAACATAACAATCATAATTCAAACATCCACATTATTTTATATAAATATTTTACATTTGGGATTATTAAGATTAAGATTATTTCTGGGTATATCAGTATTCCACAGAAATAATATTAATATAAAATAATGAGAAATATAACATAATAATTATTTCAAATATACTTTCAATTTAAAAAAATTAAAATTTAGTATATATGACGCACTTAATAATCTAGGTTATACTGGACTTTAGCCTAAAATAATACTTATCTAGAGCAATATCTAATTAAAATCTAATTAGCGATTTTTCAATGCGTAAAAGCTCTCTCCGAGGATTAGATAAGGCGGACTTTTACCGCCTTTCAGCTTATCGCTAGACGGGTCTATATGCCTTCGGGGGATAATGTAGGTCAACGGGAATTTCGATCGTCGAGAGCTGCTCGGCAATTGGGACTCGCGCTTTTTTGGGTGGAATAACTGGTTAATGGCGATCTTAATTGGGCGACCTCCATGGCTCCAAGTTCAGTGCTGGTCAATGGTGACGGATGTGTGTGCGTCGCAGCGGCGTTCCAGCTGTCAATAGTGATCACTGATATAATATTATCTGGCGTAAACGGTTCCCACCAGCCAGAGGCCGGCTTCTGCCACCCGACACTCTTTTGGCGGGCGGCTGCTCCACATACTTAATTCAATTTAGGCGGTGTCGCTATAAAGCTGCTTGAAGCTATAAAGCCCGATACGCCACTTGTCAGTTTTCCCATTTCCCGCCAGGCCTCCGATGTGCAAAGTGATCGTGTGCCGAGTGATCACTGAGCCGCGATCGCGCTGCGAATCGATCCAACTATCAGTCAGTCCGCCGCTGGGAGTGATCGAGTGCGCGCGCCTCCAGACCCTGAAAATCCGAGAGCCTCGAGATCGGGGAACCTCCTTCTGCTCCTCCTGCTCCGCCTGCTCCTCCTGCTCCTCCTGCTCCTCCTGCTCCGCCTGCTCCTCCTGCTCCTCCTGCTCCTCCTGCTCCTCCTGCTCCTCCTGCTCCTCCTGCTCCGCCTGATCCGTTCCTTCTCCCACCTCTTTCTCCACTCTCTCTCTGCACTCTCTCTCTCTCTGGCTCTACATCTCTCTCGCGGTGCTCGTGTTCGTGCTCGTCGTAAACATAACTCAAAAGCAAACGAAAAGGTTTTCGACGTCAGTTGCCGGTCATAAGCGACTCGCGTCGGAAGTCCCCCTCCAGCTAATTCCCCCAAGAAACCGCTCCTGCTCGTGATAAAAGTGTAGAAAAAACACAATAAATTAAATAATAGAAGAATAAACACAGGAGACATATATGAAACCATGCAACTGTTCGACGACTTCTGCAAGTGCTTTAACAAGGAGTTGCAGAGGGCGAACTTCGGCTTCGGCTACAGTCGCGTTCATCTGTTCTACAGATCGCAGGTGAGGAGCTTTCCCCCTAATTACAGTCCAAAAACTGCCACTTTGTCGGTGCTGTAACTACTTAGGTGGGGTCATACGATCGGCTGTAACAGCAGTACCAAAAATAACCTAAAACATTGTAAGCCCCCTCATTAGTAGGCGTTCTATTGCTGTGGCCCTTAGTGTGACATCCAGCTTAAAACAAGGCACGTGTTCCTGAAACACAAACAAATAAGCATATGTACATATATACATATTAGCCTCTCATTAAACACCTTAAAATAGAAATTGTGGCCTCGACCTATTAATCAATTCGCCGAATTCGTGTTTTAAACAGGAAATTACGTACTCCTGAACTATCTGCCAGACTAGATAAGTTCTAAACTAAACTTTTTCTGATAAGAATAACGAAAAATGTAAATAAAAGTTAACAAGATTAAGCCAAAACTAATATATTAGAAACTATAAACTAGGAAAATAAGGGAAAGATAAATTCATATTTTATTATAACAGTGTTGCAGAAACTTGATAAAAACCTTTCAAACACGTCGTGGAAACGGCATTGAAGCAGTTCAAATAAACTTGCAAGGGTCATTACATAATCTGTGTTTGCAAAAATTGTAAAAGGAATTAATTAATAAGAGTGGCTCTGTGTATAAAGTGTGTGCCGACGATTCTAATTCATTTAAATTTAATTAGCGTAACCTAACTAAACGCTGTGCCAACACAGATCACTCAATTGCGCGCCAATCACAATGGTAGATCAAAACTATATGGTAACGTCACAACGGTAACCCTCATTGGTCCAAAGTTAAGTTTATCAGAATGTTTATGAATGAAAGCTGTTCAAACAACAACTTTTATAAATATTTATTGGCACCGTAGTGTGCCAGGCACACATATCAAAATCACACATCAAATTTAAACAACAATTCTACAAGTAACCGGGTAAACACAAAAGTGCTGGTAATATAACTCTATCTGGATGCCGACTTCGATAATAACACCTTATATATCTCAGTCTGTGATCAGAGCAATCATTCATTTTATACGTATCACTATGACTGCGAGAATTAATAATAGACAGACAAAGTATAAATATATTTTTGAGCTTATCAAAATTCGCACCCTGTGAGTCACTCGAAAAATACCTCGATCGATTCGCCCCCAAAAGTTAACCCCAGCGCCACGCAATAGTTCTGGGAATTCTGCCATAAAAAAATTACACATTTTTCGCCAATAGAACCTAATCAGAACAAACAAGGAACCAGAAATTAATATAGTTTTGGAGCACACCGCCATAAATATGCTAGCCAGACCTTATCAGAGGCTGCCCATTAATGTCCATGGAGGGCGCGTAATCTATCGACTCAACTGATTCCATTTCCGGAAAATTTAAGTGCAAATCCAGCTAATTTTATTAGTATTAAGCACGCGTTAGCGTCAGACTTTAATTTGGAGGCCAAACAAAGTGTGACTAGTTAGACGGGCCCAGTTCTGGCTACGTCATGGTGAGTGATAAGCAGCAACTCGTGATAGGAGATGCCATAATCTTTTACGGCTTGTTTTTGTTAATTTCAACAGGCAAGGGTCTGGAATATTTTAATTAATGTTATACCTAACCCGGATCAGATCAGATCATCAGGTAACCGATCGCGATAAGGACTAATGAGAGTTTCCAATAATCTGACCGACAATGTAGGCGAGTTTAGAACTTATTAAATCAACTGCAACGTAAATTTTACTGTTGTAACTTAAATGACGAAGCATTAAATAGGAGATATAGTCTAGCAGTTCGTAAATAAATACTAAATGAAAAGTTTAACCATGTTCTCTTTCCAAACAGTGGCAAAAAGATGAAACCAATACAATATACCTGCTCTATCGGTGGCTGTGGGCCCTTATCTTCCTCGGAGTGTATATTATGTGCATGATCGTCCAGTTCTGCGATGGCAAGTTCTTCATCTACATGACCAACTGGGGGTACGGGCTGTGCACGATCACCATGCTGATCTCTGCGGTGCACGTCACCTGCTGGCACTTCGATCTGAGAAACACCCGCACCCTGGTGCAGGAGTCGGGTAACAAGGCGAAGACCTCAAGGGGCCTGAAGCTATACTGGTGGCTGTACAATATGACGCTAACGCTGGCGCTGATAATATCGACGGTCTACTGGGTGTTTCTCCACGGCAAGATGAGTGAGTAGAGCTGGCCATTCTGACCCTAAGACTGACCTAATTAAATTGGTAAAATTCCGAATTTTACAGACAAACCCATGCGCTTCCCAGCCATTAGCGTTATTACTCACGGACTGAACACTGTGATGATGCTGATCGACTTCCTGGTCGTGGCCTTTCCGCTGAGGGTCCTCCACATGGTGTACACCATGAGCCTGGCGATCTTCTTCTTTGTCTTCACTATCATCTATTACTTCTGTGGAGGCACCGATGAGTGAGTACCGAATACCACCCGCATTCGGCTTAGATTCGTACTGATCAGTTACCTAATTTCCTGCAGATTTGGCAATCCCTATGTGTACCCCATCCTGGACTGGAACCACCCCAAGCGTTGTCTGGTGACCTTCGTGGGCATCTTCCTGCTGATCATGTGCTATTGGATGCTGCTCTTCGGCCTGCACAAGCTGAAGAGGATGTTCAACAGGGCCTTCAGTGTGGTCTGGTCCCCGCATTCAGTGGGTCTGATATGAGAGCCACTAGAGATCACTCGCATGAATATCGCCTCATTAGCACCCTCACTTCTATAGCATTCTTTAAGTATCACCAGCATTGCATTTTATTCCAACACACACACACACACTCGCATGCATTTATTTATGTCTAGTATTGGCTATTGTAAGTTTTAATCGGGTTCCTTAACGTTGAATTGCTTTAGTTAGGCTAATAAACAAAGATTTTGTTGCTACATATATGGATTATGGAATAGTATAAATATGAATTTGTTGAAATACTCTATAGATGCCATCACATTATACGGGATGCATTCAGAGAACTATGAACTATAGAACTGTATAAGCTTGTAACATGACAACCTATAACGAAAATCGAAATAAAAATGTGTACATAAAAAGGTGGTGTGATTTTAATATGTAATATGGGTGCCGGCATGGGAAACTAAGTAAATAGGGGATACAAGATGTAAATATATTAAAATATAACATTTAAAATTTAACATTTAAGCTTTATAATTTAAACAACTAATATGTTTAAATGCTAACTTTTTTCCTACAGTTTTGGGAAATAAGAATTAATTCATAACTTACAACAAATAAGGGTATGAGACACACATGTTCTAAGGTAGTTTCTGGTTACTGAAAAGTAAGCTTTTTGCAAAGTGATTAACTTTAAAAATATGTTGTTTTCCCTAGATTTCTTTCCTTTCCCTTCCCTTCTAATCATTTTGCAACGCTCATCCAGACATCATGTTTTGAAAGCTTCTCAGAGAAGTGAATCAGGTTCAATGACACAGAGAATTGGGTAACCAGAATGGTATTTTTTGGCTCACTTCCCTAACCTACTTGCAGGGCTTTTGTGCTTTTCAATGGCGCGGTGACTCATCACTTTCATTGTAGCTCTGTAATTAGATTACAGATCCAGTTTACTAACAAGGACGGAAGGTATTTAGTGCTTTGTTAACAAGAAGAATCTGCACAGCTGTCATTAAGACATTTGCCAAAAGTAAAGCACTCCCGTCTTTCTTACCAAACTGTACCATCAGCCGGAGACTTCTTATATTCTCTTTGGCTCTCAAACATTTGCCAAATAAAAGCACACACAAAGCACACACTTAGATGAACGAGTAATTAAGCCCAAAGCGGATAACAGAGGAGGGCAGAAAGCTGAGCCGAAAGCATCCATCGTGTTTTATGGTTCTTTTATCGTTCTGACAATATCGCTACACAGAGAAAATATAATATACAAAATATAACTATTGAAAATAGAAAATGATTATTACAAGATTAGTGCACAATATTTAATACATTAATTATTTTGTGCTATTATTATTTCGTTTTTATCAGTGATCATTAAAATTTATTGTAATGTTTTTTAATTTAAGTAATGCTGATCATTATCACAATAAATAATACTCATTCCCTTTATATGCCAGCTTAGGCTATAATTTCAAAACAGTCATTTTTGAATTAATTTGTAAAATTAATTGTGTATAATATTTCTGATTAATTATTTAATTAACCTTTAAAACATCATTGATAGACTAAGTATATCCTCATATAAATATAACAAACGTGTGTTTTCTTAACTTTAAGAGCAGATCATATACATTAAGTAAACTATCGAAAAGCAGTAATCTTGAAAAATGTAATTTTTTTTTCTCTGTATATCAAACAGCAACGTGGAGCGAACCTCCTCTCTCTCTCTCTCATTAACAAACACGGTTTCCAGCGCACCTGGCTGCGTCGACGTCGGCGCCGCAGCAGCCGCGTCTGCACTTACGATATATGATATTCAGAGTTGCCAATTTAGCTATTTTCCCACTAGACCTAGCTTTTATCAGTTGACAATTGCAGGATAAATTGTAATAATAGCGACTAGCGGTTATTAAAGCAAGCAAAACTGAGTAATTTTATCTTAATAAAAACGTGTGGTAACTCTATCAATTTTTACGTATATTTTTTTTCTGTATGTTTTTGATTTGAATAGCATAAATAAGCAAAAAAAGCATTAAATTTATTTCTTTTAAAACTTATTACTCACTCAGATTTGAAATACAGTTTTCAAGGTCAAAAACTCCTTAGGTGTGACCGCTTCTAAAATAGTTAAATTCAATTTAATTTGCAGAACTTGCTTTGCTGAACTCCAGGACTCGACTTTTGCATGCTATATTGTTTAACTACTCTAGCGATTTTTGTAGCTACCATCAAACTATCTCGACTATTTTTAGAGTTTTTTTGAGTTGGCAACTCTGATGTTTTTCCGCAGCGAAGTTACTCCACCGCAGAAAGCCACGATCATTCGCGTTACGTGCTTCGCCATGAGAAGTCGTGATTGAGCCCCGCTCTGTGCAAGTCCCAATCGTTCGGTGCGTGTCTCTCCTCCACTTTAGTTAGTAGTATTATTAAAGTTGTTGCTGCCTGCTGGATGTTCTTGGGCAGTGGCGCGTGAATGAAAAGTGCTGTTGTTGCTGTCGGACAAATCAAGGCAAAAAACAACAAAACAAAAAAAAAAAACAAAAAATGCAAGGCACAGCAAACAAACTCGAAAACGACTAGATACCGTTATGCAAAGTTGTTGTTGCCGTTGCTGTGGTGACCCAAATAGAAATTACCACCGGGCCAAAATCACATAAAAGACAATCCAGACCAAGCCGAGCCGCGTTTATAATTCCCGACAATAAATTGGCATTTGGCAATCTTTGAAATGTGAAGAAAGATCTAACAAGGCAATGTTTTTGTGCAGTCTGGAGATTAAAGTGTATATTTTGATCAGAAACTAGCCATAAAATTTAAAAAACTGAATATCGGAAACTAAAAACTGTAAATCATGAAGCAATAGTCATTAGCAATTAGCTTCTGCTTTTCAAATTATTTGACTGGATCTTGAGAGGTGTTGAAATTCTCTTAGAAAATTGCACATCTTGCCAATATTTACAAAACCTATTGAAAGCTCGAAGCAAATCTTTATTTAAAAAGACTTTGCAACAGGGATTGGCCCAACAGTAAAGTACTTCATAATCAGCAAACAATAGCTTCACAAGTTGATAGTATAAATATTTATCAGTACAGAGAATGATGACAGGAAATTCTACAGAAAACCTTTTTTTTTGTTAGATTTAAAATCATATATTAAGTCACTTGGTGACATTAATTTATTCTGTAGTACCAGACAGTTCATTCATTCTAATGTCTGTTTTTTTGAGTAGTTTTTTGTTTTATTTAAAGTACTTCTTGAAGGTCTTGCCTAAATTACAAATAAAGAATCAAATTCGTAGCTCCTTTGGGCTTTCATGCAAATTTACGTTCTTGTATGTACATATTTAAGCTTGAGTTTCTACTTCGTGGCTTTAAGTTTGCATACATATTGGCTCATTGGACTTAACGTTGATACGCTTGAAATTTTAGGCACGTCCCCGAAAAGCGTTAATGAAAAAGCGCTCTAAGTGAACGATTATAAGTTTCCTGCTCACCAATAACAACGATTCCAAGGAGCGGCCAGTCGGACTCGGCCAAAACGTTATTCATACTCGACTGCGTGCCAGCCATCAGCTGAAGGTGAGATTAGCCATGTAAAGTGTGCAAAAGTGGGTTGGAACACTCATAAAATCATTACGGTTATCTAATTAGCCGGCAGGTATTAGCAAACTAGTTAGTCGGCATTTCCTGCTCATTACTCTGCTGGATGGGAAAAATCTGCTGCATATGAACTGGACCATTGACTTGGGTATTTTCTTAAATATGTTTATATAATCATTAACACTTTTAATATTTGCCTGCTTCCGCTAACTGATCGTATATCTGTTAATTTCTTATTGACACCTTCTATATAATAACTGACCTCCTCAAAATGGACTTGCTTAAAAACCTGTTTATTTTAGAACAGAGAATGCCAGTTAGAATATTTCATTGACTTTTATTAATTTATTTATTTATATTGGATTAGTGTCAATCAGTTTATCATCTAGTAAACCTCTTAAAAGACTAGAATTTTTATGACCACCTTTGTTTGGACTTTGGCTTAAACCCCTTCTCCATCCACTTGAAACCCGCAAGAAAGTTTGTTTTGGCTGCGCTTTTGTCATTAACATAAGAAATGCTGCCGATGGCGCTGAACTCTTGGTTTCACTTTCTATTAGAGTGATTGAAAGATTGTGAATTAATAACGTGTCTTATCTAATCGCCAAGGGGATCTTGAGGTGGATATGGGAGTATGGGAGTCTAAAGATTGGCTCTCCGACTTGCCGTTCACCTGAGCGGTCTGACTGCATTCAAGACGAATAATCATTTACACAGCTTGTAAAGGTCAACGAGTTTTGTATTTCGGTTCAATGTGGTACAACTTCGAGGGCCATAAACCTATATTTTATTCAGCTACAGTGCGTTTCACAAGTAGTGGCCGAGCTTCGTCCAATGCGTCAACTACTTAGTTAACTTTAACTGACTTAAGTCTGTCATTGAAAATGCAACAAACTTACAGGTAACTTAAAGTTTGCTTAGCGCGGAAATTTTAGGGATTATAGTAAAAAATTCCCCCTTCAGTCCCTGAAGTTTCTAAATTTAGATTAAAAATAGCTTGGCCATACCATTTCGAAACGCACTGTGAACATATGTTTAATGCGGGTTTCTCTGCGCTTTTGTTGACGAAAATGTAGCACAGGCGACAGCCGAAAAGCGTGTAAGCAAAAGGCCCACTATGAAGACTCCAAACTGTCTTGGCCAGCAAGGTACGTGGAGTGTTTGGACCTGGTTAGCTGAATGGGCCAGCTGGATGGCTTCTCGTTGAAACGTTTCATTAGCAAGTTCAGGGACATCGCACTCGAAAATGTTTGTATCAGAGCGAAGCTCTGGAGAAGTATATATAGCCTAGGCGCGTATGGCCCGCTGTTTGTATAACTAACGAAATTGCCGTGAATAAGATGATGACTATATTGGAGTCAGGGTCTAGAGTTTCGGACGGAACAGCTGTTGGCAAGAACACTTGCTACGAATTTGCTGATCGCACCTCTAATTCGGTTTAAATGAACAAACACTAATTACATTTTCCTACTTAAGAGATGCGTCTTATATTTAATTAGGTTTGTTCTTTGGATTTTTAGTGCTCAGGTGTTATAATATTATTAATAATTACATTTTCCTACTTAAGAGATGCGTCTTAGATTTAATTAGGCTTGTTCTTTGGATTTTTAGTGCTCAGGTGTTATAATATTATTAATAATTACATTTTCCTACTTAAGAGATGCGTCTTATATTTAATTAGGTTTGTTCTTTGCATTTTTAGTGCTCAGGTGTTATATTATTATTAATAATTACATTTTCCTACTTAAGAGATGCCTCTTATATTTAATTAGGTTTGTTCTTTGGATTTTTAGTGCTTAGGCATTCTGTCCTGCCTTTAAGTTCGACCAGGTTTATGTATATCTTTTTTGCAATTAACCTATATAGTCAAATCAATAAAGATGTTTACTTTTCTCTAGTCATAGAGTATCATGCAGATTCTTGTAGTTATGTCTCTTATCTTATCAGGAACAAGCAGAGGCCGCTCAAGGTAGTATAGTCACAACAATAAAGATACTTATATGTCTCTCGTCATAGCTTAAGTACTTTGATACCCCCAATAGGCCAAGCCAAGGTTCTGTTTTTGTTCATGTTCGACCTTAGTGTAGCCCGCTAATTAATACATATTTATTGCGCAAGCCATTATTTTTATTTTTGCAATTAATGGACGACGACCAAAGCTAGAGAATAGACACAATAGTGTGGAGGGCTTCTCTCTTCCCTGGCGAAGCGAATAATTACTCACTGACTGCATTATAAAGAGCGCTCGACGGAGCGAATGAACTATCTGGTAAATTGATCCATGAATGATGGCACCCCCACCGAGCTCCTCTGCGTATAATTATATGAATAGTCACACAATAGTGGCATTATTGGCGCGATTAAACAGACTACTAGGCCTAGGCCCAGCTCGTCTGGCTTCGCAATTTGCGTTTCGCATTTTGCACACTACTTACTAACCTGTTTGTGACCGGGTCAGGCCAAGGGGTTGCGCATGCCCAGTTAAAAAAAAAAACAGAAGTTTAGTAACTCCAAAGTCCGTTGAATGAAAATGAGGGGAGGAGACTTTGAGACCAGTTTAATAGTCCAGAAAAATTGCTATAAGCCGTGATTTATAAATAACTAAATTATTTGGGGGTCAGAATGATTCCTGGGTTCATTAGGATTTAAGACTTTAGAAAAGTATTTGTAGGAAATACTTTGACACAATTTTCAAATAAAAATCATCAACCTTATCCACAAGCAAGTTTTTGAAATTTAATTAACTACATTAGCGAATTTAAACATTCATGTTAAGTAATCCAAAAGACGGCCCGAAATAATAACAGGAGACAAGGGTGGACTCAGGGCTCCATGCCGCCAGACTCGGCATCGATCTTATGGTCATTGTACAGGGGCTTCAATATATCCCTGGCAGCCTCGTGATCGGCCTTGCCCAGAGACTGGGATCTCCCGTAGAGCTTGATATACTTCTTCTCCTTGTCGTGGACCATGTAGCCCCCGCCTAGCCCCTGGGTGCACAAGCCCATTGCCTCGGCCTCCTTCTTTAACTCATCATAAACGTCAACTGAAAGGGGGATTGGGGATATTGGGACCATTGCCGAAGCCTTATGAGCTGCTCTGACTAGAAGCCAACTTACGGTGGTACTTGGCCTTGGCCATGCTGCGGATCACCTGCTTGGCACTGCCCATCTCTCCGTGGATGTAGACGTGGGCCATCATGTACTTGGACTTCCCGGATTGGATGTTGGCAACTGGGAACGTGACCAGGTTTCGCACCGGCTTCTGGCAATAGGTTCGCACCACTGTCCAAGGCAATAAGGCTTTGGACTATTATCCTCTAGCTAACACTAATACTCACCATTGATCATTGGACGCCAGACGGGCTTTACGACTTTTCCAACCAACTCCATCATCACCACAAAAATATATTTTCTAAGTTTTTCATGAAATATTTCGGGAGTTTGAACTGTTTGTATACTCGTATCTTACGATACTGACAATGAGTAGAGAGTGAAGCGAAGTCGGGCAAAAGTTCGATGACACTTAGAACAAGGACAACTAAGATTCCAAAACTTGTACCTACTTTGTTGTGAGATTGTTCTGAAATTCTATATATTTAATGAACACATTCATATTGATATAAAATCTCCTAAGACAAGGACAAATTTTAATTGAATACTCTAAGCTTAAAGTTCTTCGGATGAGACGGAAATAAAATTATCTATTTTAATATCATATATAATTAAAAATAAATGCTACATTTCTTTATATAGCAAAAGCAGTAACTTATACTTTGTTTAAATAAAAACATTGAATACTTATACTATATACTATATAATACTTATATATATTGGGCCTCTATTTCCTATTCTAATGTTCTTCACGCTTATTATTCCAGACCCCAACAAATTGTGATTATAAATCGAGAATCGAGCGAAGAGAATGGCACCGCTGGAGACGGATGCAACTGCCTAACTGTTTGGAGATTCCAGTTCCGAGCTTCCACTGACTGCAGCAAGCTATAGCCGCATTTTTCAGATATTCCCTGATCGACCCAGTGAAGCCGCCGAGATGAGCAAGCTCCAGGTGATCGTGCACCCGGTGAAGAAGGAGTTCCAGCGCAAGAGCTGCGGCTTCGACCACGACACGCCCGATGATTTCGTCAAGTCGCAGGTAAGGACTGCTCCCGGGTGTGGGCCAACTTGGATAGTTCGATGACAGTTCAAATAGCTGCGTCCTTGGGCTATCCTGCGACAGGAACGCCTTTTGTGGACACGCAACTGGGCAGGTGTTTGTATTTGGGCTGCACTCGGGGCGCGGGTCAATGTACATGATGGGCATTTTAAAGTATCCGCGTCGAGGTCAATAAGGTGAGCTTTGGCTATACAAGACTTGTGAAGATTACCACAAAAGATTTAGCAACTGAAAGCCATTTACTAATATATAATATGTATTTTTTAAGCCTTTCCAAAGCTCTTAATTACTTAGTTGGATATATAAACTCTTGTGCTTAAGTAAGGTGAAAATTCTGTACTCTGTTCTGTCCATCTGTCAAGGCTGCCAGTTGGCTCATAAAGCCCCACCAAATCGATCTTATAAATAAAGACAATAGGCGTGTGTCCCCCCGGGTTAGCTCCTACCTTGAGAATATTTAATAAACTCTTTCGTTCCCAGTATCAATAGAGAGAAGGTTACCAATGTACACACACTGACGGATGTGTGTATATGACAGTACACTTTGACTTCTGTACACCGATTGCTCCTGCATTGTAAATTAAACTATTGAAATATTCATAAGCAGCAAGCCGTTACAAGCCCAGTGGCCTGTCGGGAAAGCAATACTTTAAACATGCGATTGGTACCATCCAAATTGAGGAGCTTCTTTATATTACCTTGGGAATTAGTGCCTAGAACTTCCCAGGCTTTCCCACAATAATATTGGAATACTAGGTAAATCCCCTAACTGGTTATTAGTATTCGGGGCCAATTAATATGGGTTTTATCCGCTTCTTAATATATGGAAATATTGTGGAAATATTTCATTGTATCTACTTTGTATACCCTTAGCTGGGGATATAGTTATCAAGTATTTATATAAATATAATATCTGTAATACTCATTAATCAGAGATGAGTATTTAGTTTTCTTGACCTTCTCTTCTTTTTAAAAATGATAAATAAACATAAATATATCAAAACCCTTCCAGTGGCAAACATGCTCCAAGAGCATGGCTTACTTATTTTACCGCTGGTTCATGGCCTTGTTCTTCGTGGTCGTCGTTGTCACCTCTATGTGGCCAGAAGCAGGCGATGAGAGCAGTTACTGGCTGTACTTCATCTACATGACCAACTGGGGCATCTGGATGTGCATGCTGACGAACCTGCTGGGAGCTGTCCTAGTCACCGTTTGGCATTATCACCCAGAACATGCGGGTGAGTTATACCATACTTACTACCTAATGTATTTAAATAATGTATTTAATAATGTTTCTATCTTGCAGATAAACTCCTGAATGTTAAGAGCTCCTTCAGCTACTTTCGGGTCTACTGGGGCATGCACATCATATCTCTGGTCTTATCTATTGTCATCACCATTATCTACTGGGGGATTCTGTACGACGGTGAGTAGTTTTGGGAGTAAATTCCGTAATATAGCTAACTTAGTGGCTTGTTCTAACGTAGCCAATGAAAACAACCTGGATGTTACCAATGTGCTCACCCACGCCTTCAACTCGATCTGCATGTTCATTGACCTCTGGATCGTGGCCCACCCCATGAGGTTGCTGCACATATTTCTGCCAGTGATATTCGGGGTTGTGTTTGCCATCTTCTCGTACATCTACCACCTGTGCGGAGGCATTAACAAGTAAGTGTATTATTATATTATTATTATTAAGAGTAATGTAAATGGTTGTTTATTTCACTTCAGGAAGGGAAAGCCCTACATATATCACGTAATTGATTGGAGCCAGCCCGAGGGTGCCCTCCTCACAGTCGTGGGCGTGCTCATGCTGTCCTGCTGCATCTATGTCCTGCTCTTCGTGCTCTTCAAGCTGCGCATCTTCCTGCACCGACGGTGCCGCAACGCCAACTTCGTCCTGCCCACCAGCAGTGGACCGGAGGACAAGTCCGGCAGCGGAATCCAGCACTCGCCCTCGCGCATCTCCATGGTGCTGGGGAACTTTGCGGGCTACGAGAACCAGGCCTACTCTCCCAGCGGGGAGGTGTCAAGCAAGAGTTAAGATGCAATCTACCCACATTTAGACACATTTAGACTTTAGCCATTAGTCACATTCAGCTGTAGAATTACGACCAGTGATATTATATTTTATTGATTCGAGTTAAGTGAATAAAATCGTTCGTTCTGCGGAATTCTTGAAGGTAAAGCCCGAACTAGTCATCTTCATCAGTGATGCGAATGTCCCTATGGCGAATCAATATTTATACTCAAACAGAAAACAACTTTCGGAACTCTCATCAAAAATTCAGACAGTTAAAAGTTCAGAGAGGACAACATGAATGTGGCCAATAGCCTTCGGGGTTTTCTATTTGATTGACACGCCCGCCTCTGGGAACTTTACAGTTGATAATTAAAAATTGATAACATTCACATTGGGATGGCCTGGAGGAGTACCAGTGCACTCAGAGAAAAACAGCTACTTAGCGGCCGGGTATGAGATCTGTAAATATTTTACCAAAGCCCCTAATCACATTTGAATGGCTGTATTAGCCCCAATAGGCCCTGAAGGACAGACCATTGACCGGAACTGAGGACGGCTTAATTCCGACAGCGGGGCAGCTATTTATAAATGGTAGAGAGTGCCAGGCGAGCCAGGAGATTTCCGGTTCGAGCTTTAATTATAGATAGAGATCGAGTTCCTATAAGAAGATTGATTCAGGTTTTTGTGGTTCTTCAGAAAAATAGTATATATATATATATGTAATTACCACTATTTAATGATCCCCCTGAAGTCTCCCATCCTTTCCTATAATCAATACAATTGCCCCTTAATAGCAATAACCCAATTTAGTATTTAAAATGCAAAGGCTTTCTAATAATTTTATTTAGCTTGCTTTTATTGAGTGTTTAGACTTATTATAGGTTATATAATGTGCTTGTTCCAAAGCCACATCTAAATTATTTAACGTTGTGTTTTTTTAATTCAAGTGGCCTCATCTTTTATTCCCCAGGGTTTGCATCACAAACTACGTGTGTGGGAGGTTTTTTATTGTCCTTAGCAGAATTAAATGATTCATTTGTTTGACTTTTAAATTAGGGGGCTGTCATTCATCTCTTACCAGCCTGGTCGGCTTTCAGCGCCAACAAAAGCGGCCCTTAGCCTTAATCACATGTGTTCGGCTCGAATTGCTTAACCCTAAGTTGACCGCACCCGTCTGCAGTTGTGTACACACGTTGGCCAAAACGCGTAGCCTTAATTAAGTTTGAAAAGACATTTAATAACCAAAGGACCCGCCCAACAGGCCCAAGGACGAGCAGCAGACACGAGCGAGTTGTTGGCCCGCCGTGGTAGCCACTGCGATGGACTTACTTTACGCATAAGTGGGAAGTCCAGGTCCCATGGGACTGGTTTGGTCCGGTCTGGTCGGGTGTGGGTGTCAATGTCAATCGGTGGTTTCAGTTCGATTCGGCGGTTGTTATCCTTGTTGTTGCCGCTGTCCTTGCGTCGACGGCACATGACATGTCACAAATTCCAACAAATTAGGCGTCGCATCTGTGGTTGTCCACGGATCGATATGAGACCAATTTGATCGATATGAAGTTTCCTTGAGCTTTGAACTTCTTTCGGTGTCCTTGCCGGGCCTACTGTCCTTTGCCCCATGTCCCTCGAAAGAGTACCTCGAAATCCCCAAAAAATAATAAGAAACCCCACTGAATTTTAATTGAACACATTTTGAAAATTTTGACAGCTGTCTACGCTCCAGGGAATTACTCACAGTCCTTTCCCAGACTAGAAAGCCAAGTAAATAATTTAGGCCTATTAAGAGTGTGAAATATTAATTGAATACCCACCCATAGCCCAGTGTTCCAGTTCCCATTCATTGTTCGGAAAATCCTGATCATCACGTAACCACTCCATTGACTCCTTCCTTCCCGCAGGACTTTTCAATTTTGCTCCTGTTGCCTTTGTGTGGCGCCATGATTGCGCAATTTTGCTGCCATCAAGCTCCTGAAATTGCCTCAGAATGGACACATATCATATAGCAGACTCATGATAGCTGAGCACACTTTGCCGGTACACCTGGGGATGTGCTCCTAGGTGCTATTTAGTCGAATATTTCATTTATTTTATAACATTTAATATTTATTTAATATAATATATATACGAAAGCATTTTACTGAAAATCAGGTTGGGGTACTTAGCTCTTTATCCGAAATATCTTAAATAAATTTAGTTCTAAACCTATAAAAATATAATACTTTCTTTATGTGAATCCTTAGTTTAAGGGAGTGATGTATTTGTAAGTACAACTTAAAGTAGCCTGTTGATATTTGCCCATAAATCCTATAAGTATAACTAGAAGATTCTTCGATTAAGCCCAAAAATAAGGATAAATAGAACCTTATATCTAGTAAATTGGTTAATTAATAAGTAATAAGTACACAGTATTTTGATAATATTTTCTGTTCTAATGCATATATTAGGTAATTTAAATTATTTCATATACTAGTGACTATTTTTTCGACCGCTCTGATTTCCAGTTCGCCTTTCAACTTGAACACCTGCAAGTCAGGGGCTTTATTTACACCTATGAAAACAAAAACTGAAATGACAACAACAATCAACATGGGCGACAGGACACCAGCACGGAGCCAGGAGCCGCACGTTGGCGGAATGTGTGAGAAACGCACTGCTGGCTCCAGGACACAGGACGCAGGACACAGGATACCGGGCACTTTGTTTGGAGCGCATAAACAAATGGCGGCCCATGAATGACACGGACTTGGGCCTGGGTCTGGGTCTGAGATGGGGCCCGGGCTTGGGCGGTGAAAATGTTTCAAGGATGTAAGAAGCCCGAGCCGTGCGTGAAACTTCCAGCGGACCACAGGACACCGGAGGAGGTAGGGAGCCCTCCCGCGTGCCACACTGGAATCGCATGTGGATACGAGTGGTGGCCAGGAAACTGCTGGAACTCATAAAGTATTCATTAATTGGAAACGCGCGCCGGGCAACCGGGCAACTGACCAGGTGAATCGGCTCGTCGAGGTAAAAACCGAGTCACTTGTCAATTTCGAAACTCAGTTTCGTTTCGGACGCTCGCCGAGGCGTACCAACCCCGGTTTGTTGAACCCGCGGAAATCAGAGCCGACTAGAACTCAATCGAAATCAGGAGCCCCGGCAGAGTCATGCAGTTCGTTGTGGTGCGTGTTGCCGACGATAAAACGCGAGAACAAGTATCCCAGAGATACCAGCAATAAATGTACACAATTTATAAAATACACTCAGAGTTCCACCAACACTCGGTTAGAACTCCTCTCGGGAAAACTCGATATATGCGGTATATATTTTTTTGAGGCACCGAAACTCCGATTTGTGTGCGAGTGAGAGTGCACGCGGGCGGCGCGTTAGGGAAAACACAATTGCGAAAATTCAGCTATACTGGCCACCGAATGGATAATGGGTATTTGTTTAGACACAGGTGAGTAATGTCCTCCCTGCGGGAGATCCTTTGCAGAGATTAGGAATGCCTCTCCACGGCCAAAAGATAGTAGAAGAACCCTAATGAGTTGCCCGACCTCGCCAGGGGGCAGCTTATAATGGACAACTTTTCATTAGTTTTTGTGCCAATGAATTTTAGATGGCTGAGCTAGAGAGCTAGCTAGATTATTCCCCATATTCTGCTGCATACTTCTTGGCTGAGACTTGTGGCTAATGAACATTGTGCTGCATACTTTTCGGCTCTAACTAAAATTGTTTTTGAGTAAAAATGATGAATTTGTAAACAACAATTTGGATTTATGTATACTTATATCTTACCCAATTTCAAGTACAAATATTGATAATTTATGAATGTGATCTGTGTGTTCTTTTATTATTATTATTATTGGCTAGACAAACCTAATTTAAATCTATTAATAAAGTTTAATAGTCAGTGGTCTTGAAAAATACCTGGATCTACCCCTACCCATACTACCTAAATCTCGGTGACATATTCAATTGTCCACAATTCAGGGGACAGGTGAAATGGGAATTACAGCAATCAGTGGCTTGGAAATCCATTCGCAATATATATATATATATATATGCACAGATTTACGAAACATATATCCGGATATTCCTCTAAGCGGGGTTATATCAAAATCGAGACCTTGCCCAACGCTATAATTTGTATCGGAACTTGGACTCGTTGTCCACCAAGGCTGGCAGGTCCTTGGACATGTACGTTGACCACCAAAGCCAGCACACATTCCACATAAATTCTGAAATGCGCGTCACTCACAAAAACAAAGGAAAAACGAGAACGAGAGCGGAGTGGAAATGGGAAATGGGAAATGGGAAAAGGGAAACGGGAAACCCCCGGGCCGGAAAGGGACAGCAACAATAACAAAACATGTCAATTAAATAAAACTGCAGAAAAATCAATAAAAATGTCACAGAACCGAACGGAAAAAGTGAAATTGCAGGAAGGGGGAGCTAGCAGGAGGGGGGGTATATATCGAAAGCTATAGAATCGCCAGGGCGCAGCTGATTTTCCATGAATGAATTCAGCGGTGACGCCATACTATACTAGACACACGGTTGCCATACAATTAAATAATTGTTTAACATGTTTTAATGATGTGTTTCGCGATTTGCTCCCCTGTCGAGTGCGTGTCCTTCTGCCACTAATTTCCTGTTCCTGGCAAATTGCTTCCGCCTCTCTGACTCTCTGAAGGCTTGGCTAATGCCGCCTCGGCACGTTAGGGCCGCCCAGGCCCGACTTCTCGCACTTACTTGCCAACACATCCGGTTTCCGGTCCAGCAATGGCGGAGGGGTCAACTGTTGCTCTTGCACAGCAATTAAGAAACATCAATTTAGAAACATTCCAGGTAAATATAAACATAAAGCAAAGAGCGTCTGGGAACCAGTTCTACTTCTAGTCAAATCTAAGTTAGTCCAAAAAGACATTTATCTAGAGGAAGGAAGAACCTATTTACTATTGGTATTTAAGTTCTGTCACTACCTTATTTAAATATTTACACCCTGTCAGATGTCAGTTTAATTGTTAATCATTTTTGTTAATGGTTAAATCATTTTCAGATGCCAGCGCGGCACAAGATACCGGCGAACAAGGCAACGATTGGAGTCATACACGGAATCGAAATGCCCAAAATGCTGGCGACCTGGAGGCAGCTGCGGCGGCGGGAAGACTGGGTTCTGCCAATGTCGGAGCTATCGATATGCAAAATGCTGGAAAAATCAAATTCGATCCGCCCAAGGTGCCAGTGATATTTGTTTTAGGCGGCCCAGGTAGTGGCAAGGTCACCCATTGCGACACCTTTATGCAGGAGCGACGCGGAGTAACGCACATCAATATGATGGACCTGCTACAGCAGTATGCAATGGGAAATGGTATATATAATATAATATAATATAATAAAATATTTTTAATTATTTGCCAAGATCGCAAAAGAGTATATATATATATATTATATATATTTCAAACTTCCCGTAGTTAAGGTGACCTCTATAGAACTCTTATCAGCTTTGAAAGAAAGCTTAGGAATCTAGTAGAAGATCTTGGTAAAAGTATTTTCTAAGACCTGCTGCAGCAGTATGCAATGGGAAATGGTATATACAATTATATAATATATATAATATAATGAAATATTTTTAAGTATCTGCCAAGTGCGCAAAAGAGTAGCATGTATACATTTCCAACTACCCGTAGTTAGTGTGACCTCTACAGAACTTTTATTTGCTTTGAAAGAGTCTTAAAAATCTAGTTGAAGATCTTGAAAAAAGTATTTTCTAAGCTTAGGCTGCCATTTTTATTAAAAGAATCTAAGTTCGGTCTCTAGATTATTATCAAAAAAATAAATACTAATACGAAAAATAAATACTTATATATTTAGTTACTTATTGATTTACTTATTGATTTCTTTTCTAAAAGTTATATTAATCTTATTTTATATTTGAATAAGTTATGAGTTTTCTAACCTTTTTAAGATAACTATCGGAGGTGGCCCAGTAATCAGTAGGGTTTTAAAATCACTTTAAGAGGTGTCTACCAGCAAGCAATAAAATGTTATGAAATCTCCTTAAAAGTGTGATTAAAAGATGTCTACAAATAAGAAATAAAATATTAGAATCACCAAACTTAGTGCAACTGTAAATTTTTCAGACGGACACATTTTGTAGCATACTTTTAGACACCTTATTAAGAGATTTAAGTTCTTGAATGCTAACTTGTATCTTGTTATTATTTGAGATTTAAGTATTAAGCACAATGATTTGGAATACAAGAAGCTGAGATTATATATAATATTTATCCGCTCATTACTTGTCATTATATTTTGCAGACATGCAGGACTTTTCGCAACTATCCTCGAAAACAGTCACCGAGGTGCTGATGTTGGAAATGAAAATGGCTCCAGCTGCCAAAGCATACCTGATATCGGGATACCCACGCTCCATGCGCGACGTCGTCGAGTACTCGGAGAAGGTAATTTCCCAGGCTTTTCCACTTTTCCGACCAATTTGCGCTGTCTTCAGCGAGAGAGCCAGTTCTTTATTTGTTATGAAGCCATTTTTGTTGCCGCACACATTGTTTGCGTTTGCGTTTGCCCAGTAAATTGCCGGTGAGCTATTTGAGCTAATTAACTGGCAAATGGGTCGCCGTCAGTGTGTTTGCTCGGCCGTAATTCCCATGGATTTACGGCCAAGTTCACATCCACTGACCATCCCATATGCGAGTGCTAATTGGAAGGTCCTGGCGCAAGCGGTACTTAGGGAGTTCCGAGTATCCACATGGCTTTAACCATAGCGTATTGACCTATCATTGCGAAAGTGGGACACACTATATATTTGGGGCTTTAGCTCATACGTAATCTTCTCCGACTCTCGCCTGCAGATACAAGTCGTGAATGGCGTGATCCTAATATCCTGGCGCCAATCGGTGCTGCAGAAGCAAATCGATTACGGGGCCAAACTAGGTCATGTAGTACTCTCCTTAGCCAAAATGGAATTGGAAAATTTCTTCAAAAATGTGATGCCAGTCGCTGATTATTTTGATCAAAGTGACATGCTGTTGGCCGTGAGTATGACTACAGATAAATTAATAAAAAGAGATATATATATGATAACTAATTATTTAAAATGATTCAATCTGCAGGTTAATGGCGAGCGTGCACCCACTGAGGTGTACAAAGACTTTCGCACCGCTGTCCTCGACATACTCAGCACCCTCGAGAACCAAGAGGCGGTGATGAACGGAGTTACAGGTATGGGCAGAGGGGTGCATGACATACCCGGCAGTATAGTTAGCGTTGACACCGCTCCAAGTCAAGCCCAACAAGGGACTCAAATTGCAGAAGGCGGCAGGGCCACCAATGAGGTGTTGGCCAACACCGACACCGATGCCACCGGCATCGTTCTGGCCAGGGACTTGGCCTTGGATCGGAGCGACGGTGGCCGGAACGCGGCGGTGGCTGCCGTGGATATGAGCACCATCAGCGCGGATGACGACAGCGGTGTGGTGGTCACCAAGCAGCCCAAGCTGCGGCCTGGCTCGAATGAGGCCGGCCTGCCACCCATTATCTGGGTTATCGGCGGTCCGGGCAGCAACAAGGCCACGCTCTGCCTCAAGGCCGTTGGCCTGAACCCGGGCTGGGCCCACATCAGGTGCGTTGTAGTACCCCTTGGCCATTATGTCACCTCTTTAAGTCCTCAACCTCATCCACTTCCAGTGTCGGCCGCCTTTTGCGCAACATCACGGACTCAGCACCACGTGCCAATACCGAGAGCTATGCCGTCAAGGAGTCCCTGGCCGCCGGGGACATGGCGCCGGAGAAGTCGCTGAACCAGCTACTGGAGACCAACCTGCGCCTGTTGCGGGATAGAACTGGAATCATCATAGATGGCTACCCCAGGAATTTGCAGCAAGTCAAGTACTTTGAGAACAAGGTAAGCACAATAATAGTAAGGAATGTATTATGTATTATTATTATAAGTTTTATATTGAATAAGAAAGGAAAGGGATATAGCATTATAAATTCTCCTTAATTATGAGAACTTTCGATAGACTTTCTAACTCCTGGCTTTTTACCCCACAGTACAAGCAACGCCCGCCCATTATCCTGCTCGACTGCTCCAAGCTTCAGCTGGGCAGAGGCCGCATCGACGACACAGTGTCCTCGTTCCGACGACGCCTCGAGCTGTTTCGAGAGCAGACGCTGCCCATGCTGAAGATCCTGGACACCAGCAATCGCCTGCAGATCGTGAGTATTCAACCAAAGCCAAGGAACAAGTTCGAGTTCACATCGGTTTACTCCCCAGGTCGATGGCGACACGGACAGTCCGTCGGTGCAGCGGGAATTCGAGCGCCTGATTCGGAGCCACATTCAACGGCTGCTGAACAAGGGGGATAATCCGGAGGACTCGGCCTCGGTGGGCGACCAGCTGATGCGCAACGAGCAGACCGATGCCATCCTGCACGACCTGGAGACCAATGTGCCCGGGGCAGTGCCCACCATCAGTCACCACGTGAGCATGATGAACGGACACCTGAAGAACCGGGGCAGTGCCTTGGGGAGCGGCAAGCATCCGGCGCAGATGATGAACGGCCATGTTCCCGGCAGACCCGGAACCGGAAACGCCACGCAGCCCGTGCCGGTTGATTTCCGGCACATGCTCGAGGAGGCCGAGCGATATCCGGTCGACTCGTACATGTAGCCAGAGTCTCACTCACAAGTTTTATAGTTTTATAACCGAGCTAGGCTAAGCGTATTGTTAATGCTGGTTTGTTGAGTTTACGTACGAGTACCGAGGTGCGAGGTGCGAGGTGCGAGGGACCAATAGGTTGCGAGAGTCCTGCTAGGCTAAGGGTTAGAAGAATTTAATTCTATATCTTACTTCACTAGAGATTTACACGCAAATCGGATTAGCCTAAGAGCGCCTTCGTTGGAGGTTCCAATGCAAAGCTAGACATAAACTTGAATGAATTCAATAAAAGCAGGGAGTCCAAATATACTCCATTAATAAGGGTTTTTATTATTTATAATGATAAGGATTTGTGGGGTATATAATCTACTTATATTATTTTAAAGGAAACCTCCTGAAACAAGTCTCAATTTCAAACTATTTCCTCACACTATGATTAAGAGTGGTTAACCTTCTAAATAATTTCCAAATATACTCCATTAATAAGGGTTTCCATTATATACAATGATAGGAATTTGTGGGGTATATAATCTACATACATTATTTTAAAGGAAACCTCCTGAAACAAATCGTAGTTTCAAACTATTTCCCCATTATTATGTAGAGTGGTTGACCTTCTGAATAATTTCCAAATATACTCCATTAATAAGAGTATCCATTATAAACAATGATAAGAATTTGTGGGGTATATAACTTAGAGAATCTACATACATTATTTTTAAGGAAACCTCCTGAAACAAATCGTAGTTTCAAACTATTTCCCTATATTATTATTAAGAGTGGTTGACCTTCTGAATAATTTCCAAATATACTCCATTAAAAAGAGTTTCCATTATATACAATGATAGGAATTTGTGGGGTATAAATTCTACTTACATTATTTTAAAGGAAACCTCCTGAAACAAATCGTAATTTCAAACTATTTCCCCATATTATTATTAAGAGTGGTTGGCCTTCTGAATAATTTCCAAATATACTTTCCATTATATACCATGATAGGAATTTGTGGGGTATATAATCTACATACATTATTTTAAAGGAAACCTCCCGAAACAAGTCGCAATTTCAAACTATTTCCTCACACTATGATTAAGAGTGGTTAACCTTCTAAATAATTTCCAAATATACTCCATTAATAATGGTTTTCATTATTTATAATGAAAGGAATTCGGGGTATATAATCTACTTACATTATTTTAAAGGAAACCTCCTGAAACTGGTCGCATTTCAAACTATTTCTTCACATTTTTATTAACCTTCTGAATAATTTCCAAATATACTCCATTAACAAGAGTTTCCATTATATACAATGAAAGGAACGTGTGGGGTATATAACTTAGAGAATCTACATACATTATTTTAAAGGAAACCTCCTGAAACAAGTCGCAAGTTCAAACTATTTCCTTACATTATGATTAAGAGTGAATAATTCTTCTCAATAATTGAATAATTTCCATTTAATTTTATAACTCCCTTAAATGCCAATATTTAATTTACTTTCTCAACCAAATTTTAAATTTACCCTTCACAACGAACATGAATAGTTCAAATTAGATCACATAGGAATTTAGTGTGCCACAGTTAGTTACTTAGTCCGTGTACCATTTATCTTGTACTTCATCCAGAACACCATATCCTCGTCCTTAATCTTGGGATAACAGAAGCAGAACTTCTTGGCAGTCCTGTCCTTCACGCAATCCCCGTCCTTGTGGTGGCCCAAGCTACTGGTTTCCTTCACATTGATATCGACCACCTTGTCCAGTTCCTGGTCAAAACGGAGTGTGGACTCAAAGACGCCCTCGGGATATGTGCTAATCCGCAGGCGGTAGGCACGGATGGAAGACCGATCCTCGATCACGCTCGCCTCCAGGTAGTCGACCCCAGCCAGACGCACCCGCTGGCAAAAGCGGTTGTGCTGGTTCCTGAGCATCCAGGTGTTGATGTGGAAAACCAGCACCTTCCCCATCGAGTAGGCAACCGCGTTGTTCGGCACGAGCTGGAACTCATTGCAGGTGCACCAATGGAGCCCGATGCAGGCCTCCTCGCAGCTGCGGTTCAGGGGTATCAGGTGCATCAGGGACTGGCTGTGGCGGCACCTCACCAGGGAGGCCAGATCCTTGGGCACGGAAGCCTTCAGGTTGAGTATGTGCCTCAGGGTGTTGTGCAGGTCGAAGGGCGAGGTCAGGCGGTTGCGGTTGTGGAGCAGGTTCTGGGCGAACTCCGGATAGGCCTGCCGGAACCAGGGTGGCAGGTGAATGTGCAGCATGGGCAGTCGCTCCTCGAGGAAGCCGTCGGCCAGGTCGACCAGGTCGCCGGACCCTTGGCCCTGGTCGCTGAACAGCACCACGATAGCCCGCTCGAACACCCTGTGCTCGCGCATCAGTTCCAGATACTCCACGAACTTCTCGTCCAGGCCTGTGGCCCCCAGATGGTCATCCCGGGTGAAGGTGGAGCTCCAAAATAGCCCAAATGCCGGCAGGTCCAGCTCCTCGATCAATCGCTGGGCGAATTGCATGCAAAAATCGTACAAATAAGAGAAGCTCTGTCGTCTGCCGATGCAGCTCTCGAACCCAACTCCCGGGACGGAACTCAAGGACTTGCTGATGTCCTCCAGCAGGGTACTCAGTTGGTAGTCGGTTCGGAGCCCTGGAGGCACAGAGGACTCCAGGACGTCCTCCCCGAAGGCGGTTGTATAGCCAGCTCCCTTGAACGCTTGCCACATCAATTGAAAGCGCTTCGTGCAGCTCGCATCTGACTGGGCGCCCACAAAGATGGCGCAGAGGTTGGAGAACGCGCTGCCCCCCACCTTGTTGTATCCCTCCATCTCGAACCAGCCTGCCTGCTTCACAAACTCCGCCGTCTTCGGCATCGAGCGCTTGAAGTTCATACGCGAAAGACCCCCCAGTCCCAGCATTATCACACTCGGTCTCCTCTCCAGCGGACTCGACTCGGCGCGCGGTCTTCGGTGCTGCACTTGGACCAGCGGAAAGGCATCCTGCTGCACCATCCTTGGCGTGCCCTGAGCTCCATGGCACTCTGCCACAATGCCGCTGGGGATCCAGTCGATGATGGCCTCCTGATGGAAGCTCTTCCACGGCATATGCCTGTTAAATATTATTAAATTAACTATCATGCAGTAGTTATATCCTTAAGGCTCCATACGTGTTGTTGGCGACTCCTCGGTAGTAACACTTGGACTTCGGTTGCACCTTCCTGAGCAGAGTTGTGTTGACCTCCAGACGATAGTGCTGCCACTTCTCATCGAATTGCAGGGCGAAGATGTGACTGTCGTTGCTGCAATTCCTCCACTTCACAGGCTTCAGGAGCGCGACTGCCTCCTTGGAGAAGGGATTCGCATAAGGCATCCTGCACTTGGAACTGTTCACGAAGAAGTGACTGGGACCGCGGCTTCTCCACTTCCTGCGCCTTACATCGGTCATGAACTCGGATTCATCCTCCTCGTCGTCGTCTTCCTCAGGAATGGACTGTCTGGGGTTCCACTCTGTGTCGATGCTCAGCAGACGTTCGTGGAATCGCTTCATCATGTCTTCATACGACCTGGCGCGATTTGGGTGTGGAGTTACCTTTGGAACGACATCAGGTTCGACTTGGGAGAAGTGCTCAATGGGCATTTCGCTGGGAACGTCTTGAGTACCGCCTTGGCGGTCATGGTTGACCCATATAAACACCAACAGAAGCGAAAGGAAAATAATAATGTATTTTTGAAATTTGATCAGTGACTTTCTCCTCATTATGTTCTCCATATTCAAGGTGAATGTGTGTCGAATGATAAGCCAAAGAACTCTAAGTTGTGGGACTTCAAACCACATGCGATATGTATTTAAATAATCCATATATTAATCATTTTAAGCTGAACATTCAAGAGTTGCGGCAAATGCAGAATTTCTTGGCCATTTCACCTGTCACACAGAGGGACGTGTTCTTTTGGAGGCCGAGTCGCCTGATTCCCTCCAGCTGGAGGGACACAACATCCGAGTCGTTGCTGCTTTGCACCATAGACCAAAAGGTGGTTCCACTCGGCTTGACGGTGAACAACAGGCGGTAGGTATCAATACCATCCGGCGTAGGCACTCTCTTTCCCAACTCATCGAAGTGCAGCAGAAGCTCTGCTCTCAAGACTCGGTCCAACACCAGCCGGTGGCACTCCTTGGCGAGATCTTGCCCCCTCAGGTACTTGTTCATGCGGTACACAACCAGCGAAGCTGTACTCCGAACGGAGTCCCCAACGGGCACTCCGAGGAAGGGCTCGCAGGTGCACCAATCTGCGGGGATAAAGGCATTTCTGCAACTGCGGTCCTTGGGCAGCTCCTTCAGGATGGACCGGCAGGTGTAGAAGGTCTCCACGAACCTTATTCCCGGACGTGCCTGCTCGATGAACTGACGGACTCCCAGGTGGAGGTCGCAGTTGGAACTCAGGCGGTTCCTATTCAGTCGCAGCGCCTTCTCCACCGATGGATACCTCTCCCGATACCAGGGAGGAAGGTAAATGTGTAGCATAGGCAGTCGCTCCTCCAGAAAGCCAGTGGGGTGATCCGCCAATAGACCCCTACTGGAGCCATGATCACTGACCAGGATCACAATGGCTCTATCGAAGAGCCCGAGCTCCTGGAACTCTTCCAGGTAACGGACGAACGGCTCATCCAGGCTTCTGCCTGCCCGAAAGTCGTCCTGGGTAAGGCTACTTGTCCAAAACAAGCCAAAGAGCTGGTTTTGCTGCTCAAAGACGAATCGCTCTATAAGCTGCTTGGCAAAGTCGAGGACATAACGAAATCGCCTCTTTCTTCCCATGCAAAGTCCCAGATATTCCACCGCCTTGAACACCTTCTCGAGGACCACCAGGAAGGGACGGAAGTAGAAGTCCACCGGCAGACGGGAGAAGCCCATCTTGAGGGGCTCGAAGTAGTCGGAGGTCACATCCTCGGCATACGCCGTCAGGTAGCCGGCATTCCGGAAGCGTTGCCACAGCAGGGTTAGTCCGTACAGGTGGGAGGGTTGTGTGAGATCCCCTGGCCAAGTTCGACCCGAGAGTATGGCCATTAGGTTCTTAACCCTGTTTCTGCTCACACTGTTGTAGCCCTCCAGCTCGAACCATCCTTCCTGGCCAACGAACTGCGAGGTGAGCGGCATGGTCCTTCGGAAGTTCATCCGCGACATGCTGCCGATCCCGAAGATAAGGATACTGGGCTTCATGGCATCCCTTGTGGCATTGAGCCACCTCCTGCGATTCCTCGGCTGCTGGACAAAGGAGAAGGCGTCGCGTTGCATCACCCGGGAGGTGTCTGCCATCGCATGGCACTCGACAATCATACCCTGGAAGTGGCTCGGCACGACCCAGTCCGGATTAAAGTTCATTGGTCTTGAACTGCAATTCAATTCAATTAATCAATATCGATTAACTTGCTCGAGATTGTACTTACTCAGCCGAAGATTTTTCCGATCCAGGATTAATCTCAATGTACGTGCACCCAAATGGCGAATAGCTCGCAAAGTGCTTCTCAGCCACTGTTTTATCCAGGATTACCCTATACTGCCTCCTGTCGCGATCATAGGTAACGCCGAATAAGCTCGGCCCGTCTGTGCAGGACTTGAGCTTCAGTGGCTCCCACTTCAGGAGGTCCTTCGCAAACGGATCCACATATGGAATCTTGCACTGGGGACTGAAAACGAAGAAACTGCTGGAAGGTCTCCTTCGGACCATCCCGAGCGTCTGGTTATTGTTATTACACTGCAACCGCGTAGCGGAGGTAGTCTCCATCGAATTGTTGGTTTGATGGTTTGGTTTGTAGCTTGCCAACATAACCACCAACATCAAGGACACCACAATGGTGCAGAGTCTTCGAAAATAGCATCGAAACATCTTTATACTTTGTCTTTTTAGAAAGATTTGATAAATTGGGCCGGGCACACTTCACAAAACTTCATACTTGCTAGTGTCGATGTAATTGTATAACCAATATTATTTATTTTGATTTCCTAACAGATTCCAATGTCAGCTAAGTTTTTACATAAAAAAAGTAACAAGGTTAAGGAGGTTAAATTTTATTGGAAAATCCAAAGATTGGATTGCACTGCGAGTCGAGTTTTAGTCGATCTGATATATGAACCAACAGTAAGTTTCGAGGACTAGCTTGTTATTCCCTTTTGTCTTAAGAAGGTCATGTCTACGAGGAAGTCCTAGAAGAGAGCTTAGTTCTTAAACAGGAAACTGCTAATATTGGAGGACATATTTTACAGTATTCTTGCAGTAAGTTTTGTCGAACTATTGTCTTACATTTCAAAAAAGGAGGGTCACATTTCTCCGGCAACTGTTCATCCAAGAATTAATGATTGCAGAAGCATCTTTATAGGTACTAGTTTTAAGGACGAGTACACTAAATCTTTTGTTCACACAAAGACACAATAGTAGACTAGAAGTCCGTCATGATAAAGTTCGATTTGACGTAGTGAAATAATGACGTAGCCACTGACGATGTATTCAAGAATTCCTGTATTCCATAGAATAAAAATAGTAAGTAAGTAGCTCATATGTTGCGATCTGAATCTATAATACCTGCACCGATTCTATAAACAAATGTAATATCGTCGTTTCTATATCATTGAGCAATAGTAAATAGTATTGAATAATTGTTAATAAATTGAACATTTTTGCTTCTGTAAATATAACAAAAAAATCTATGCTTCGTTCTTCAATTATTTACCTCTAAACTTTATATATACCAAAGTACCATAAGAGAGAATGCATCGAAATGAGGGGGAGTAACACTTAAAATTCACTTCTGATGTGCGTAAGCTCACTTAGTTTTCTGTATTATTTGATATTAATGAAAAGAATTTATATTCGTCATAATAGTCGTCTTCGCGGTCTTCAACAAATTGGTATTTGACTTTCCCCACTCTTGTTTCCCCTCGCTCCTGAAGTCTCCGAAGTTTGTCCTTGCGGCAGAGACAGAACTTCCTTGCAACGGCGTCCTTGACACAGTACGACTGATTGCCATACGCGTTCAGGCGACTGATCATATCTACTTCGATATGCACAATCGAGTGGTCGTTATTGCCCTGAACTATGGCCCGAAAATTTCCCCCATTGGGCAGCGTGGTAAAGACCAGGCTGAAGGTGTCCAGGTCCTCAGGAGCGGCCACGGCGTTTCCCAGTTCATCGAAGTGCAGCTGCCTGTCCGCCTTCAGAACCTGGCTGAGCCTGACCTTATGACACTCTCCTTCCAAATCAAGCGTCTTCAGGAAGCTGTTCATCCGAAAGACAGCCAGCTTGGCGAGTACCTGGACGTAGCCCGTCAGCGGAACATTTACGAAGGGCTTGCAGGTGCACCAGTGCCCGGGTATTCCGGCTTGGGAGCAAGTTCGATTCCTGGGCAGCACTGTCAGGATCGATCGGGCATTCTTGGATATGAAAGACTGGAAGAATTCCATTCTTGGATGTATTTGCTGGATCACGTGCCTGATACCCAGGTACAGATCATAGTTGGAGCTGAGGCGGTTCCTGTTCAATCGCAGCGCCTTCACCACCGACGGGTAACGCTTTCGATACCAGGGAGGAAGGTAAATGTGCAGCATGGGCAGTCGCTCCTCCAGGAAGCCAGTGTAGTGCTCGGCCAGGGGTCCATACCGCGATCCGTGGTCGCTGAACAGTACCACAATGGCTCTTTCGAACAGCCCGTACTCGCGGAACTCCTCCAGGTAACGGACGAACGGCTCGTCCAGATTTCTGCTTCCCCGGAACTCGTCGTGGGTGAAGCTGCTGGTCCAGAACAATCCGAAGAGCGGCTTTCGTTGCTCCCAGATGAATCGCTGGATCAGCTGCTTGGCAAAGTCGAAGACGTAGCTGAAGCTGTGCCTCCTGCCCACGCAGTAGTTCCATCCGAAGTACTTAATGGTCTCCATTGCCTGTTCGATGACCATGAGGAAGGGACGTAGGTAGTAGTCCACCGGCCGACGGGAGAAGCCCATCATCAAGTAGTTGAACGTGGAAATGGCGGAGAGATCCTCGGCATAGGCTGTCAGGTAACCCGCGTTGTGGAAGTGGTCCCACAGGAAGGTGAGGCTGTCCAGGCAGCCCGGCCTCCTCACATCACAGTGGGACCGCCATTGTCTGGGAGTCCTGCCCGTAAGTACAGTGAGCAAGTTCGGGAGCGTGTTCTCGCCCACCTTGTTGTACCCCTCCATCTCATACCATCCCTCCCGGCTGACGAACTTGGAGGTGAGCGGCATGGACCTGTGGAAGTTCATCCGCGACAGGCTGTCGATCCCAAACAGGAAGACACTGGGGTACTTGGCGCCCCTCTTGGCGTCGTTCGACTCGTTGCGATTCCTTGGGTGCTGGACAAAGGAGAAGGCATCACGCTGCAGGACCCGAGATGTGTTCTCCAACTCGTGACACTCAACAACCACGCCCAGAAAGTGACTCGGGACGAGCCAATCCTGAGAGAAATACACTGGGTTTCTCAAGCTGCAAGAGAGTGATTTTCAAAGTATGAATAATTACTATTAATTAATTATTACACTAAACTCACTAGGCATAGTGGTCGTTCGGCCCTGGAGCTACCTCCTGGTAGGTGCAGCCATAAGTCAAATAATGCGCAAAGTTCTTCAGAGCCACCTCGTAGTTCAGGTGCAGCTTATACTGCCTCTTGTCTGGATCGTAGATGACGCTGACCAAACTAGGTTCACTTGTGCAGGCCCTAAACTTCAGGTATTTCCACAGCAGGAAGCTCTTGGCAAAGGGGTTAACATATGGGATCTTGCACTGCGGACTAAAGACGAAGAACCTACGAGCGGGTCTCAACTCGGGTCCCACACTGGTAAGGTTTACATCAATTTTGGCTGCGGGTACTGTATCGATTTTCCGGGAAAGGCCTAAAATTGGGTGCTCCAAGTCCTCTGGCTTCCACTTAACTATAACAAAAACCAGCAGAAAGAGGCCCACACAGAGGAGTAGCTTTCGAACATAATATCGTAACATATTAATATTTATTCAATTTTAAGAGTGATTTGGATTTACAGAGCCAGGTGCACCTTGTTATCAGAACAGAACTCTAGGAGTTGTATGGGGAGTAGAGCCAAAGAGTCCTTTAATAATAATATCTATGTATATTAGGTATGGGTTAGGGGTTAGTATGATTTATCACAAGACTGATTAGTATTTATTAAGTTCCCCACATATCTACGGCTTGAGGTCACTGAAGCAAATGCAGTACAGCTTGGCCAGCTTGTCATCAATGCAGGTGGAGTCCTCCTTGTAGGAGTTGGTTCTGCTGATTTTCTCCACATTTACCTCGGCGTTCTGGGTGGCGTTGTTGTAGACCACCGTGGCCTGGAAGTCGGCGGAGTTCTGGCTTACCTTGAACTTCACCCGATAGACGGCCGTCTCCAGATCCTGGAGATCCCCGAGCCAGCTGGCCCCCGCCAGACCCGTCTTGATCTCGGTCTTGTGGACGTAGTTCAGCGTCAGGTTGCTGCACAGGCTGCTGAGATTCCTGAGCACAAAGTACTCGTTCATCCGATCGATCACGCTCTTGGAAATGGCGTCGGTCCAGTCCTGCTTCCTGATGTGCCTGTATGGCTGACAGGTGCACCAGTGCTCCTCGATGCCCGCCTCTGTGCAGGATCGATCCGCTGGCAGCGGGTAGAGCAGGGACTGGCAGGTGGGGCAGTCGAAGGACTTCGGCAGAGCGGGGCCATCCGGGGTGCCGCCAATCTCGATGATGTGCTTCAGCGTATTGTGCAGGTCAAAGTTGGAGCTCAGCCGGTGCTGGTTCAGCTGCAAGGCCCGCGCATAGGTGGGATATGTCTCGCGGAACCAGGGCGGCAGGTATATGAACATCATGGGCAGTCTCTCCTCCAGGAAGCCCTCCTTCAGAGTGGTCAGTTCTCCAAAGCGGGTGCCGTGGTCGGCGAAGAAGATCATGATCATCTCCTCGAGGGCTCCTTCCGTCTGGAAGTCAAGCAGGTCGCCCAGCACATGGTCCTGCATGGCGGACGGCATGAAGGGGTCGTCGTGACTGAAGTGATTCGACCAGAACATGCCCCAAATGGGCCGTTCATGGACGAATCTGTGGGTGAACTGCCGCCCGTAGTCGTAGATATATCGATTCGCCATCCTGCGGCCCAAGCAGTACCGCATGTAGTCGTTCCCCGGCAGCCGGAACACGTCCAGCTCGGACTCCAGAGCCCGCAGCATCGGCCGGAAGTAGTAGTCCATGGGCTTCTTCGAGAAGCCGGGCTTCAGGTAGTTGAAGTGATTCGAGCCACTCTCGTCCTCCGCATATGCCGTCAGGTAGCTGGCGTTCTTGAAGTACTTCCATATCATGGGCATCTCATCCAGGCAGCCGTCCTGGTCCGTGTCGCAGACGTTCTCCTTGGCCGTCTCCGCCGAGTAGCCGCTGAGAATGGCCAAGATATTGGGGAACGAGTTGTCGGCTACCTGCAGGAAGATTCCATTATCAATTCTTCTAACAACACATGAACAATGGAACAGAAAAACTACTTGTACACTTGAGATAATGATCAACGAAAGTAGGCCAAGTTCGAGTGGCTAATATTCTATATTCTAATTGTTTACTTGAGGAATGACCATCTCCGCCTGGCTTTCGTTTCCTTCCACACTTGTCGCCATGTTTTATATTATAATTAAAGTTCAAGGTGGTTCCCAAAGTTTGGTGATCTCTCTCCTTGAAGCTTGGAAATCTATTATCAGTATTCTTATCTAGGTTTGCTTGGAGTGGGCTATCAAAGCTGAAAACAGGAGCGATGTGAAACTGGTACCAATTTATATTTGATAGAGAGTTAATAGTCTGTCTGGGACAGACGACTCGCTATCTATCTTATCTTAGGATGTTGAAAGAAATCAAAAAGTACCAAGATATAGGGTCAATAGCCTGCCTCTAACCTGAGTATAGAAACAGCCTGATGCTGATCAAGAATATATGTATTTACTAATGAGGTAGGAAATATTAATCCTAGGTATATTGCATCCTCTATCTATTATCAGTATTCTTATCTAAGTTTGATGTAAAACTGGTGCCAATTTATATTTCATTGAGAGTTAATAGTCTGCCTGGGACAGACGATTCGCTATCTATCTTATCTTATGATGTTGAAAATAATCAAAATGTACGAAGATATAGGGTCAATAGCCTGCCTCTAACCTGAGTTTAGAAACAGCCTGATGCTGATCAAGAATATATGTATTTACGAGGTATTTATCCTAGGTATATCCTTGCTCTCAACTTGCCTTGTTGTATCCCTGCATCTCGTACCATCCGTCGCCCTGCAGGAAGCTAAAGACCTTGGGCATGGTGCGTCGCAAATTGATGCGGGAAAGGGAGTCGATGCCGTACATGATCACACTGGGCTTGCGGGGGGCACGCGGCTTGAGGAGGTCCTTGGGCAGGGCCTGGTGCTGGACGAAGGTGAAGGCGTCCTTCTGAAGGAGCACCCTGGGCTCCTCGGCCGTGTGGCACTCGACGACCATGCCCTCCACGTGCCTCGGCACCACATAGCCGTCGGTGAAGTACTTATTGGCCTTGAGACTGCGCGATTGGGGGCAACGGATAAGACATTTCCAGCGAATGGGGATGGGGATTCACCTTATCTTACTTGTCATAGGTATCTGCTTGTTTCCCGTACTTGATTTCCCGGTAGAAGCAGTTGTACTCCGCCTCGGTGAGGTTCAGCAGTTGCTGAGCAACTTCCTCGTCGATGTGCAGGACATATCGCTTGTGCCAGGAGTTGAACTCCGTCGAGACGAGGTCGGTCTGGTTCGAGCAGGTGACCAGCGTCTGCGGCCGGTATATCTTCATAACCTCCGCGTTGAAAGGGTCCACATAGGGTATCTGGCACTTGGAGGTATTTACGTAATACTGCTGCTGCTGAGGCTGAGGCTGAGGCTTCGGCTTGAGGAGAACCGATCGCGATCGCGACGAGGTCGAGAGCCGCTCAAGATCCTCCTCAGAGACCTCATTTTCATGGCCGATCAAGCAGACCAGGACCAGCAGTAGGCAGCACAGACCCAGGAGCTTGTAAAGCGAGTGACTGGCTCGGAATCGCGACTCCATGTTGTGCCCTGCTCCACAAATACAACCCAACTGAAGCGGCCCAGAGCGGGTTGACCCGAAGAGAAGCCGAACCTCAGCTCGTAGCCTGTTATCGCAAGTCGGCGGGGGAGGGCCATAACTTGGCGAATGGGGAATGCAAGCGCCCCGATATCTTGGGGTTCAGGAACAGGCATATTTCAAGCAACATTCCCTCGTTAAAAGTAACTACAATGAAGAGTTACTGTTTGCCAACTTTTAACTATAAACTAATTTCGTTAAAAGCCGCAACAACCTCATCAGTAGAAGCTTTAAAAGAGCCCAAGAGCAAACAAAAGCAAAGCTTCTATGTCAGTGCAATTGTATCTGTATCTGTTTTTCATTTCAAGTTCATATTTCTATTTAAAGTAAGTGCAGAACGAGCTATGTCGTCCAGAGCTTGTCCAGGCAAATGCAGTATAGCTTAACGATCTTGTTGCGGACGCACTCGGAGTCGGTCCCGTACACGTTGGTGCGACTGATGAGCTCCACGTTCAGCTCGAGGGCCTCCGTCTCCCTGTCGTACAGCACGGTGGCATAGAACTCGCCCAGGTTCTGGTGCACCTGGAACTTGGTGTGGTAGTGACGCAGGCCGCCCGCCAAGTGTGAGTTCCCGTCGAAGGTGTCCACTCGCTCCTCGGTGGCATTGACCACGCGAAGGGTCAGGTTGCTGCAGCGCTGCTGCATGTCCTGCTGCCAGAGGTACTGGTTGATGCGCTCCACCACCTGGTGGGCCAGTCGCCGGGTCCAGGGCGTCTGCCTGACCTCCTCGTACTGGTGGCAGGTGCAGTAGGGCTCGGCGATGGCCGCCTGCGAGCAGCTGCGGTTCTCGGGCAGCGGCAGCAGGAGCGACTGGCACTGGGGGCAGTCGTAGGACCAGCTCTTCGGCACTCCGCCGATGTGCAGGATGTGCTTCAGGGTGTTGTACAGGTCGAAGTTCGAGCTGAGCTGGTGCTGGTTGTGGGCCAGGGCCTCGGCGTAGTGCGGGTACTTGAGGCGGAACCAGGGCGGCAGGTAGATGAACATCATGGGCAGTCGCTCCTCCAGGAAGGCCTCCTTCATGCGCATCAGCGGTCCGAAGCGGGCCCCATGGTCCGAGAAGAATATCATGATCGTGTGCTCGAAGGCCCCGTCCTTCTCGAAGTTCATCAGGTCAGTCAGGACCTTGTGCTCCATGGCCGAGAGCATGAAGGCGTTGTCGTGACTGAAGTGGTTTGACCAGAACATGCCCCAAATCGGCCGATCGGCCACAAAGCGCTGCATGAACTGGCGGCAGTAGTCGTAGATGTAGCTGTTGGCCAGTCGCCGGCCCAGGCAGTACTTCATCAGGCATCCCGGGCAGTGTTTCACCTCCGTCTGGTTCTCCAGGGCGACCAGGAAGGGCCGGAAGTAGTAGTCCGTGGGCTTCACGGAGAAGCCCGGCTTCATGTAGCTGAAGGTGTTCGCGATCTCCTCATCTTCCGCGTAGGCTGTCAGGTAGCCCGCCTCCTGCAGTTCCTTCCAGATGAATGGCGTTCTGTCCAGGCATCCTTCCAGATCAGTGTCGCAGATCTGGGCTTTCGCCGTTTCCGGTGAATAGCCAGTTAGCATGGCAAATATGTTGGGAAACGAATTATCAGCGACCTGAGATCAGAATTACAGATCAAATTAATATATATAATATATATATATTTGTGAATATCCTTATAAAATGGACTATACAGTTGTAGACCCTATTTTATTCCCACTCTGTCCTTTTGCGCTCTCAGCTTTATTTCCAAACCGATTTTTGCTCTGTATTTATGAGTGTTTAGCGTCGGACTCCTGTATCTTGCACTCTTTGCCTGAGATGCACTAGCAAAGTAGCAAAAACACCTTATAAGTACCGTTAAGCAGCGAAAGAGAGACTTTTTTGCCGTATTCTGAGAGAGCGGTATCTCGAGAGAATCAAAAACCAGTTTACTCAGAGAGAGCCGAAAGAATACATGGGCTACGAGTCGTGACGAATTCAGATTTTTAGAGAGGCTTGATATAAACGTAAGGTCTTTAAATTTATATAATTATATTTCGGCTTTAAAAACTGCTTT
Source organism: Drosophila pectinifera (assembly GCA_008042775.1). Classification (NCBI taxonomy): domain Eukaryota; kingdom Metazoa; phylum Arthropoda; class Insecta; order Diptera; family Drosophilidae; genus Drosophila; species Drosophila pectinifera. The sequence goes on from VNKC01000491.1 coordinate 68,389, forward strand.
CCTGATCATATAATTTGTAACCCGACGATTCTGACTAACAAACTTGATTCCTAACTTTAGTTTATCAATAAAAGACCTTAAATCGTAGGAATTCTTATAAATATGGCTTAATCTCCCTTACCTTATTGTAGCCCATCATTTCGTACCAGCCAGGTGACTTCAGGAACTCATATATCATGGGCATGGTGCGACGCAGATTAGTGCGGGACACGGTATCTATGCCGTACATGATCACACTGGGCTGACGATCAGCCTCTAGATTATGGGGATGTTTCTTGGGTCTGGGATCCTCCTGATATTGCACAAGCACAAAGGCGTCCTTTTGCAGGACTCTTCCCTCGTTCGCCGTCCTGCACTCCACCAGCATCCCCTCGATATCCAGGGGCACCAAAAAGTCCTGATGGAATCGAGTCCTATCCCCGAGGCTATGCTTGAACGAAATGTTGTTATAAACTCCAAACTCCACTTTAGTCAGGGTGCAGCTTTACCTGTCGTAGACATCCGCTTTTCGGCCGTAGATTATTTTTTGGTAGAAGCAGGCAATGCCATTCGCCTCCGATTGGGTCGCCTCGTGGAGAACTTCCTCGTTGATGTGGAGCACATACTGATTGAAAAAGCTATCATAGTGCACCGTGACGAGGTCACTTTGATTGGTGCAGGGCTGGAAGTGCAACGGCCTGTAGACCTTCATCACCTCAGAGTTAAAGGGCTCCACATACGGCATCTGGCACTTCGAGGAGTTCACGTAAAGTCGTTCTGGGTGCTTGTGAACTTCCTGGATGCTGACTTCCAGCCTTTCTATCTCTTTGAAGTACAGCATATTCCACACGATTACCACAGATAAAATCGCAAAGCACCAGAGATATCTCCTACAAAAGTTCGCCATAAGCCGCACCATTATCGCACCATCACTTAACCCACTTGGGAAGCTAATGAGCCAAACAGCCGGGTCCCGAAAAAAATTAATTTCACGGTGATATCTACCATATTCCTAGAGAAATCTGGGGCGGTAACTAATCAATTTGGACGCTGTTTCAAATTCTTATCTCTAATATTCAGAACTACAATAAGAAAAGGAAGAAAGCTTTAAAAATAGCAATGAGAAAAAAGAGATCTTGAATGTAAAGCATTTTTATTTATTTGACCTTGTTATTCCTAAAAATTAGATAATTTCTTAAAAATTATAAATGAAACGACTTAGTTGCAAATAACTTTCACATCGAAATGCTTCTATTTTCTTCAACTTCTATCTACATTTCACATTCATCGAAAAGTATACTTTCTTATTTTTAGTGTGAAGAAGTCTTCCCCTTTTTATTTAATTATTTTTTTATTGTATATTTTTTTTAATCAAGTTTGACAGGGTCTTGAGATCTGAAGGCATCGCTCAGGCAAATTTTCAACTCAGCAAATAATTTTATTTTATTTATTTATTATTTGTTTAGTGTTTAATTTTTAATTGAATTATTTATTCAGATAATAAATATTATATAAAATATTAAATTAAAATTGACTTTCAACCGTATTGGTTTTCACTGTTCTGGATCTACCATGGAAAGTAAAATTAGCAATTAAACTGATTTTCCATTGGACCAAACTCAAGTCTACAGAAAACCAAGATCAGTTAAGATGAGATATGGAACCACGTTGCATACTCCTGGCCCTAATCAATATTGTCACACTAAGTCATTTGTCTATTGAAGCAAAAAGGAGTCGTAGCTTTCAGCAAAAGGGAATCACTCCACATGGGCACTTTATTAAGACATCAGAGTGGCACATTCCATATTATCTGATATAGGCGAAGGCATTAAAGAAGTATGGGAACTACAGGAACTACGACGAGAATCTCCAGCTATATGTGCTGCATGTCAGCGACTCTGTTGGGCAAACAACTCTGATACAACTGCAGCTATCGGGAGATTCAAAGGGTGAGTAAAAGTTCAGAAGGTTCTGTTGTGTAAGAACTTCTATCTTTTTTCGATTATTTTAGATTAGACATTTCATTTCAAAACAGTTTGGGGAAGAAAGTCGCCTTTTGGAATGGCTACACAGTTCTCCGAAATGTGGAAGGTCTGGAGGCTTCCTGCAGTAATTAAGAGACTGAAGTCCTTCAAGCGGACACTTTGCCTTTGTGCAGCCTCGCAGGACATTTCCACTGCTCACCTCGTGACATCGCAGGTCGACTATTGTAATGATTGGAATGGATACCGTGTCCCGGCTCAGACTAAGGCACAACATGCCAAAATTGACTACAATCACAGGCTGCAACTTCTGGAGTACAAAAATGAGGACTCCATCTTCCGGCTGATTTCCTGTCGTGAGGATTCCGGCTACCTGCGAAGGCTGACTGGCCATGGATAACCCAGGACCAGGCAAACTCTAATTGTCATAAAACCACTCTCTAACTAGAGGCAATAGCCGTGGATGACCACTTAAGCCCTGTATAAAGATAGCAGGCCAGCCCACTAAAACAACAACTAACTTGTGCAGAACGGAAGTCTCCATATTGAGGGAGACTCAGTTACACCTGTTACTATTAAAGCCACCTGAGAGCAAGGCCCAGCCCAAAAATCCACTGTGACTGCACTTTTGATGTGAAACTTTCCACTCAACTCATAGAGGAAATTGCACTTGATAAGATACACTGGGAGCATAAATCTTTATCTATTTGATTTCTCAAATGCTTGATTACGGGGTCTGGATCTTTATCTCTGTGTGCAGATGACGCTGACAGGTGTCACCTAACTGTTTGTGTATCTGATAGATAGAAAAACACAACTACTGATGCCACTCACATATATTTTTACCTAATTGGAAAGTCCTGCTACTCTTTTAAATCAACTCTAAAACTTGCCCAAAAGGGAATGTATACCTCTTGTACCGTATAGGTTCAAAAATGTAATTTCCTGAATAGCTCTCCTACCCAAAGTTCAAGGTAATGATGCATGATACTGAAACACAAAAAGGTAATCGCGTTTAATTTTCAATCAGGCCCGAACTGTTGCCAGGTACATTTCGAACACAACCGCCAATAAATAGATATTGGCGCGTGCACAGGTCCAGATACAGACTCAATTGAGTAGCTGGTAGGCTGAATGTTCAGCAGACTTTATAGCATTGTTTACTCTTTCATTATGATAATAGGGCGGGCCTATCAGTATCAGTGCCAGTTTCAGTATCAGTATCAGTCTCTGTACGGATGAGGCGGACAGACAGGCCGACGTCTGTTTGGATTAGGCGTCATCGTTATCCCAACCATTGTCCGTAGATGTCGGCGCACCGCTCGGATTATATTTCTGCGGTTAGTTGGCCGCGGTAATTCGCCCGCTTCGGTTCTAGTTCGACTTCCCTCAAGTCCTTCGGAAGGACTCACATTCAGGATTCACATTCAGAATGGCCAGCAAGAAGATGTTCAAGAGGACAACCTCGATTAGTGCCGGACAGTTGCATTATTATCACACGGACTTCTACTATTCCATGCCGGATTTGCATAGTAAGTTGCTTCGATCCGAATGTCGAATAAGTCCTGTGAATCTGATCATAAAAATAAGTTAGCTGTCAGTGTGATGAAGTCTTTTCGCTGCAATCTCTCCACTTGGATTTTGTCTTTTGTATTAAGTTATTTACTTTGCCGATTAGAATATGTCTTCTCAGCTTCGGTACTTTTTCTAGATTAGACATTCTCTGTTGGGGTTATTATACAGTTTGTTTACACTTTTGTTTTTCTGTGATTAGAAAAGTACATCAATCGGATATATCACTGAATTCTAAAACGCTCTCACCCACTCTATATTAAAATAATATAACAGAAAACATATATAATACAATCGAATGTGTGTTACGTTGGATTTTACGCTATCAAGTTGACTTATGTGCATACATCGCCTATAAATTGACGAGAATGAAAGTAAATATAAGTACATATGCAAATATTTATATGTAATATGTATAATTATATAATTATGGGAAATTTTAAATATATTTTGTTTTAATGCCCTTATGAGCCAATATATTTCATCAAACATAATATAAATAAATATTCTTTTATTTAGTCGTGTAGTTTGTATTATTATGAAGAACCATATTTTATTTATAGATTTTTAATGAAAGTATTTATTTAAGTAAATGTTTTGCCCTTAAGTCTGTAAACTTCAATGATCCTGTTCCTTCCCATCATCGCAGGCAGATTATTTTTATATTTATATTTATATTTATTATCCTGCTTTGCATTTAAAATCTTTTGAACCATTTTATATACCGGTTTTCAGAGTAATATATTAAATACGTACTTACTAAAATGAGCCCATTTTTAAAGGCTTAAGTTATTTTTTAATTTGGAATTAGGTAAGAGAGCATTTTTCCAATAATCTCTTTTATTAACGTTTAGATGAGTTATAGTTAAGTAGCCAGTTAGGAATTTATCTGTTAGAGATAAACAAAATAAATAAATATTTAAATTAATACCACATTGTTATGCAAATATTTATTTTAAAATCAGTGTAAACCTTTCATACTATTAAGGAAGGTAATTAATTTAAAATAAAATTTATAAATGAATTGTAAAATTATAATAAAAACTGTTAAGGAAAAATAAATTGTAAAATTTATGAATTCTCTGCAAAGAGTACGTAAATTTTGCTATTAATATTTAATTTTGACCTCAGCTTTACATAAAAATATAAACTAGTTCTTAGCAAAGACACCGATAGCCGGGTTTGCAACCCACTGCTCAATCGCACCCAACTTCATTTCAAAACATAACGGGACTCTCTTAATGTTTCGCCGCACTCAGAGTTTTCCGAGAGAGTTTCTAGTCTCTCGCACCAACACACTTGCACACTTAGAGCGCAGAGAGCGTGTTGCGCTATCGCAACGTCTTTATTGTTTGGGGTTAAAAATCCGCTGCAGCAGTTCAGTTTTTTCTGTCGCAAAGACTGCATTGCGAACGCTTTGTTTTTCGAGGGAAAATTTCGTAATAATAATGACGAATAAATATTGAATCAATTGAAGAAATGTTCAAAGGCGAAATGAAACAAGAATGAATAAAAATGCCCTCTTATTAATACATATAATCTGAAAACAAACAAAGATATGCGGAAGCAGAGCTAAAAACAAAGTGTTAACTACGCGAGAGAGAGAGCTAGGGAGAGCGTGGGAGAGAGCGTCGCGATAAGCAGCCAGAGTGTGAGAGAGCGCGAGCGCTCGGTCGCGAGCGGCAACAACAGTTGTTGATTAGAATGTGTGTCAAAATACAAATACAAATACAAATGCCTCAAAGCGGTGGAAAAATCAGTTGTTATTGATAATAAATCATGGGAAGATGCACGTGCGCCCCCGCTCCCCAATGCATCCGTCTAATTTTGGCTATCTGCTCACCAAAGCCACCTTGTTGACAGACAAGCGACAGCAAACAGAAGCCCTCACAAGAGACACGCGCGAAATAGACAACTGCCTGTGAAATTCACTAAAACTCGCCCTGTCACCACCTCTTGACGTCAGCCGGCGGGCTAATCCCAGATATATAGTGCAGCTATCGGAAGGACAGGGCAGCGCGAAGAATGTAAGTGGAAGCAACACCAACAACTATCAAAAACAAATGTGTGAATTTGACTAGATTCCCACGCCACCCCCCCAAATCGAACGCAAAAGCGGACGGGAACAGCACCTCCACAGGTGCCTGCAGCGGGTCGGGCCTAGGTCTAGCGTTTCAAATGCATTTTCCTAAACTGGCCAACAAAAGAAGTTTTTTTTCTTAGTTTTTCGGAACCGAAAAAACCGGCTGTGAAAATGCCAAGGTTTTCAACACCAAAAAATTCAAATCAGGAAATCCACACTGGAAAAAATATAGAGCCTGCTTTTTAGCCATTCTTTGTTTATTTAGTGTATGCTTAAAACAGTGCTCTTTTTTAAGATTATTAGTATTAAAATTAATATTAAAATATTCTTTCAACACACTATTTTCAAAATGAAATCAATTAAAATGCCAAGGTTTTCAACACCAAAAAAATGCAAATCAGGAAATCCACACTGGAAACGTATAGAGTCTGCTTTTTTAACCATTCTTTATTTATTTCATGTATGCTTAAAACAATGCTCTTTTTTAAGAACTTTAGTATTAAAATATTCTTTCAACACACTATTTTCAAAATGAAATCAATTAAAAAGGTGTCAAAACTACAAAACAAAATTTGTCATCTTTAAAAAAATGTATATTGCATACTTTGAGACACCTTTTAAAGCTATCTACAAACTAGTAATGGGGCACTACCTATTTTATATTTGTATATATTACATGTACCACAAGGATGCCACAGAAATCAAAGTACAAATTAATACATAATGAACAAACAAAGTTATAATAAATTTTTAACTTAAATTATTTAAGTGCATATTCTATGGCCTGTTATTAATGGGTTTAAAATCCTTACCGATGTCTAAGACACCTATGTATTACATATATACCTACTTATATCATTAATACATGCAAATATTTAATAAATTGTTTCCAGTGTGGTGACAACAGGTTTTTTCCTTCTTTTACAAAGAAAAGACAACAGTCATTGGTAAACTTGCGAAAAATGTCAACAAAAGCGAAAAGCAGAATAATGCCCGACCTATGGCATTATTTGAGTCCACAGATGTGGGTCTTTGTCATGGGGAAAACCTGGGAAAGCCCTGACAAAGAGAAATAAAAGCCGGAAAATGTCGGCAGAGAGTAAAATTGGTATATATATTTCCCTCTTTCGAAATCTAGAAATATTACGCGCAATGCTATCGAGAACTCAAGATAGTGATATTGATAATGAACATTTATAGAACTAGGCCAGGTTAATGCGAGTAAATATAAACCACTTTAAGTAGATTTTAGTTGCGTAGGAAGATATATACTTCTATCAAATTAAAGCTCAAGCTCTCTACTAATTCATTAATTAAGATCTTATAACTGACAATAGATTTCTGCCATCAGTTTAAAGTTAGGAATAAATAGTAGTAGTTAAAACCAGTTAGTCTCACGAGGAAGCAGATAAATCTTAAATATGATTTTTAGTTATTCATTTCATTTACATTAACTCGCAATTCATATCCATTTAACTTATTAAAACAAAGAATTCCTTATTGTTGTATAAGTTGTTCTTCTTTCTTGTAGCCAGAACACACAATGCTATTTATTTGATAAGCAAAATATAAATTTATGATAATCAGAGAATGAGGCGAGCGATATGGTTTATAGCTCGAGCCACATATCTGTCGGGTTCAAAAAGCACTCGACAAAAACGTGACATATACAAAATAACTCGTGTGTGCCGTAAATATTCAACGGAATAAAAACAATTGTATATATAGCTGTTGATCAGCACTCTCCCGTTGGCTTTGATAAGACCTGACTAATATTAACAAGATTTTGATGGAGTAACAACACGGCTTATCACAGTTGGCATCAACAGGCAGTCGGTAATTAGCAAGAGCCTCCGATAACGTTTGTGAATTCTAGGTAGGCGTAACAAAGTGAGATTACGTTGTTCGTACTTCAGGCAAAATAGTTAATTTATATTGGTTATAGGCTCTGGAATACTATAAACCAATTGCAAACAGCTTACTTCTAGTTAACCTTTATTATAGCTGAACTTCATCTCCAAAGCAATTATTATTTAAAAGTTATTAATAAGAACCCTTCCAAAGCCTAGTCCGCTCCTGTCCGAATATGGCTTAGTTAACATCGATAATCTTTCCGTAAGAGAGGGAGGATGATCGCTAAACATCGATCAAACAGAGGCTGTCACCTGCCCACATACCTGGCCACCGATCGACCCGAGCCTGCCAATTGAATCTTGTGAATAGCTTAGTTATACACTCGAACAATATCAACATTCGTGGCGGGGTCTGTTGATACAATCTCTCTCAAATACCCAGCTCGTTAGATAGCAGGGGGCGTTGGGAGGCCTGAAATGGAGCCAGTCTAATTTGATAATCGCAATCACAATCCAGACAGTGAGCAACTTACCTGGCTGGAAATCAGTCGCTATTTCCGCAGCCCCAAGGAAGATTCCGTGCCGCCAAGATGCAGCCCCTGACGGAGTATCACTTTGAAGGTGTCTAAATATAATGAAGATATATCACAGGCCCTTGGCTTATCAGCAGCAGATAGTAATGTTTGTATTTTGTTCTTGCCTTTCCAGAAACCCGCAAGATGCACGGGGTGAAGCGGGTGCTGATCTTCTGTCTGATGATTGTGATACTGCCGGCGATTCTGATCATCATGCCACTGCATCTGCGGAAGACTGTCTTCGCGGACGTCATCTATCCCATGGCGGAGTCGGACATCATTGAGATCCGGGCCGGAATCTCGTCGGTCTTCTGCTCGAAGCACACCCTCCGGATGAGCTCCAACTTTAATGCCTTCCAGCTGCGCAACAAGCCGGAGATATCCACGAACCGCAAGCACATCAGGCTGAAGAAGTCGATGACCCTGCCGGATGACACCCTGGAGTACTGGGGCTTCTTCCTGCTGACAGGGGCCAATGTGCGGGTCAAGTTCTGCTCCCGCTACGATGGCTCCCGCATCCTGATCGTCAAGGGTCAGCGAGAGCTAAACCTCTGCGGCCTCACCGATCACAACAAGAACAAGATGGGCGCCAACTATGCCAACGGCCATGAGGAGGTCAAGGTGTTCTTCGAGGATAACGTGGAGATCACCGAGGAGAAGAGCAACCAGGACGTCCTAATGGAGCACGAGAACCACGGAGGCGAGGACCTCAGCGAGGATCCCATGCATCCGCTGGTGCCAGCCAGTCCGGGAACAACGCCCAAGCTGATAAGGAAAAAACTGAAAAAGGGCACCATTCACCACAATGATTACGATGTACATATTGGAGCGGAGAACGCTGAGCATGTGCATCACAATCACAGTCACAGCTCAGGGGCAACACATCCTCATCACTTAGTGAATCCTGGAAGTCCCGAAGAGCACTCAGGTCACAACTCAAGCCAGACACACGATGGACCCCATCGAGAGCGTCTGAGGAGACACATGGCAGGGACCCACACTCATCAGAAGAGGCAGGAACTCTACGAGAAGCTCTATAAGCGATCCAAGCGGGAGAATGTCTATGACCGAAAGTACGTCCATGGCGGCAATGCCATTAACTTTACGGAAACAGACGAGTCCAACTCGGTGTCCAGCTTTGAGACCGGGCTGTTGGACTGTTTTAGCGGGATGATCCTGCTGAAGGAGTTCTTCCGGCCGAGCAACGAGTGCTCCAATCCCCACATCATGGACTCCTTCGGCAATCGCAGCTCCGTGGCCGTGCACAATGTGACCGACGACGCCTACTACTACTACATCTTCTACAGCGACAATGACCACGTCCGCAACGAGATCCATGCCATATTCGACATATACAAGCCGACCTACCAGTACTCCAACCTGACCGAGTCCCAGAGCTGCCTGAACACCACCAACTGCACCTTCAACATCAGCTTCCTCTCGGACGAGATCGTGGTAGTCGAGGTGCCGACCCGAGACGGAATCGAGCACGAGGAAGACGACATCACCAACTTGATCTCCACCTGCCATCCGCGCAGCGAGATCTATGCCCTCTTTCCCATAACTGTGCTCGTCCTCATCCTGTGCTGTTCCTTCCTGTAGTCCCCTGGAAACCACTTCCGTTCCGGCGGAGCCTTGTGATATTTATAGTGAGGTAACTGGGTGATATACGCGCACGTGAGTGGCAGGCTCCAAAACGAGAGCTTTCCAAGTGGCCATAGCCATAGGATCCAATATCGATTATACACGCGAAATGAACAGTCTGAACAATTCATATTTAGCAATTCACAGAATATAATCAATATTCGTAGTGTCTAGTATAAATGTAGCCTAAGACGCAAGCATTTTAATGTCTACAAATACTGAGTGTTATTTTAGAACCGTAACGTATATAACTTGTATATTGTGTACAAAAACATATAGAATAAAATACATTTAAGTGGGAACTGTAGTACTTATCAATAACGAGACTCAAATGATTTCAATTGCTGTTACTTTCAATCACAATACCTATTTTTCTTGATTATTTGATATTATTAATTGTAGTTAAGATTAACTATTATGTTCATTTCTAAGGAATTTCCAGCAAACTTCCTTAACTTCCGCATTAAATTTTAAAGGCAATGCAAAGGAGAAAAGCAAAGCCATAATTTTTATATTCAATGCTTTGGCATAATCATAGAGCAGAATATTTTCAATGGTCTCTAATTTCAGAGCAGAAAACAAGTCTGTTGATTTTTGTTATTTTAGATTAATTCACACACAAGTCAGGCAGTCAATGCTTATTTGCTGTGCGCTTGTGTGTGACTGACTCGTTATTTCATTTTGTAATTTGGCCACGGGAATAATGCTAATATTTACACAAAATGTCTGCCTGCAGTTGGCATAATAAATGAATGGAAAATAACATTGTCATCAGAAATGAATTAATTTACTTTATAGTCTGTCGGCTTATTGCATTCAATATGTCACGCAAACAAAGTGCCTTGGATTATCCGATTATCGTAGTTTCATTAGGCTAAGCGCAAATAAGTGTAATAAATCAAATAAATAACTAAGGGTAATAAATAAAAATACATCAAAAATATTGTTTTATTCCGGATTGTGTGGGAACTGCAAGACACCTTAGCCATAGACACAAATATACTTAAAATTTAAGATTTTATATAATTTACGAAACTCGATCTATCAATTTGGAAACCCCAAATTTAATTTTATTAAATAATCTATATTAAACCATTCTTCGACATAACATCATCATCAATTATATATTGGCATCGATTATATATTAGATAAGCTATGTATATATTAGAATTTTCTAATTTTGTTGTTCGTTTGCTTTTTAAATAAATAAAAGGGTTCGCAATGAAATTAAATCCAATTAAATTAATTCAACTAATCACCGAACCTAGGCACATCTTTTATTTTTAAAGTCGATATGCATATTAATTAACCAAATATAATCTAACAAAGATAGGTTTTCCGATTTGAAGTTAAGGCAAATTTGGCCAAGTTATGGTTATTTTTATTTTGATATGTCCCAAAATAATGATTTAAAAGTGCTATTTTAAGGACAAAATATACGCATACTTGATGACTTCTGGAGAACTGTATACATTAAGCATGCCGCGTAACTGAAATCGAAGTTCTTGGTATTTTAATGTATGTTTCATTAAAATCCGATCAGCAGTTCAAGAGAAAACTCCACTTATCAGTTATTTTAATAATGTTCTGGCGAAAAAACAATGTTGAGAGTCATTGTGACGTCTAAACATTTAAACATATAAACCAACTCTGGATCATTTCATATACACCTATTCTTAGGGAATACTTAAAATAAAGTAATAAAGAGCATAAAGTTGCTTTAAATAAAGTATGCTTAATTCGTTAAATTTTTTAAAATGTTAATTGGAGTTTATAATTTGACGGAAAACTAATCAAAAGGGCGTGCATGACGCTTATATCGATGTGGAACCAGTGTATATAAACTAGCTCGGAAAAGAGAAATACTTCATTAAAACCGAAATGAAATTATTGATTATTATGATTATTTTTCACTTTCGATTGAGATATTTTTAATTTTTAATTTACTATTGTCGTCGAAAATACCACATGGCCAGCCCCCGCCAATACTTTGAATATTAACATGGCTCTGTAGTCAGGTGGAGCGACTGGTTCATAACTGGTTCCAGCTCTGGAGCTCGTGCCTTTTATAACAGCTGATTTTCACGCCCCCGCTGTAAGGCGATTTTCTCAAATCGTGGCGGAACTATTTTATTTAGGTGTTCACCAAATGATCTTTGTTCGATCCCCAATATGCTCATATTCATTGAAGTGAAGTTATTTAAATAAATAACATTGAAAAGTGACCGGGGAATTATGAATTTTCTCCTCCCCAGTCACACAAATCGAGCGCTAAAGAACGCGCCCGAGATCTAGGTTGGTGTCTCCACTCATCTTCACTTTACTGTGTAAACTAAACTTGTGTAAAATTTAAAGATTTACAGATTCCTGTTCTTAAGCTACTGTATGGGATCCTAATACTTAGGACTCAAGAGGTCTATCATAAAAACATACCAAATTACTTGATTTTAAGCTGCTATTTTATAACTGCTTTTTTCATCGTATTTTAGGTATTTAAAAAAAATATTTTTTCCAATCACATAAACATAAAAAAAATTTAAAACTATTCCAAAGAAAACCGGCAATGGACTTAAGGAACACATTTCATCTTCATGGGGTAAAGGGGTAAAAACATCTCTATATTATTGAAGAACAATATGACCGACCCCCATATCTGACTAATTGATTTTGCAATCTTTTCTTATCATATTTGTAAGTTTTCTGTGTACACAAATGCTTACATATGTATATACATATATATGTATGCAATATCTTATCATAAAATATCGATAGTACACGTTATATGATACAGCTCACTGCTAAAGTCGATTGGTTCTGAATTTCTAACATATTTCTTTACCAAACTAAAATTATTCTGATGTTCCGGCACTATACACTTTAAAAATCACTCAAATGTATACATTCGTTAAAAGGATAAAGTACCTAAAAGGTACATATATATAATTCTAAACGTCCCAAAACAAAGAAGCAAAAAAATAAAAAATAATTGTATGTAGATACAGTCATTTTAAAGAACTAAACTTCCTATCGGTTAGGACAAATCAATTTCACCTTCATTTAATTTTAACCACTATTATAAATTAAAATTAAATTATATAAATTATTATATAAATTATATTTACATATATACGATATATTAAGTTAATATACATTTTATATAAACTATTTGTCATTGTCAAATTGCGTCATTTATAATAAAAAAGAAAGCTGCAGCCGAGTGTGCCAAACTTTGAGATACCCAGTAAAAAAGCTTTGTGCGTTGTATAAAAAACCACGTTCGCGTAACATAATAAATTATTTTGTCAAAAGTTCTGGAAGCATTATTAAGCTTAATGCTGTATCCATAAAAATGATCATAGCTTAGAGCACTGGGTGGCAAATATCGGTCAGTCACAGCGAAATCCCATATAATATTTTCTTTAAGTTGATGGTGCTATTAACTAATAAAATTCGAAAAAAAATTTCGTCATTAAATGGATATACAAGTGTAATACCAATTCAATTTAAAATATCCGGAAAACATAGCTATTAAAACGCGCTCAAATTTCCGTAAGAGAGAGCCCTTTACAATATTAAGAGAACACCTAACGGTGAATTTTACACTCCAAAAACAAACCCTTAACCTAGCCAACAGTTCTCAACAGCTGTTTTCTGCTGCCACAAGCTGCCTGCTTGGGCTACATATATAAAGACAATGAGAAATCAAAAGAAAAATAAAGCATAATCGCTTGTACTACTAGTAAGTATTTATAGTTCTATAGTGATCTAATTATCAAAAGTATGTATTAATATTAATTTCCTAATCAGCCGCTTTTTTAGAGCTCTCTTAGCGCGCAATTTGCGGGAAAATTGCAGCCGGCTCTTGCCGGCAACTGACCATCTCTCTCCCTCTCACTACCCCCCACCCGTCTGCGCAAAGAACAGTAGCGCGTGGGAGAAAGAGCGTGCGCTCTCTTAATGCTCGCCACTCTCTTTGTTCGTTTGCTTTCGAGGGGCAGTTCCTGCCCAGCTATAGAATTTCGCGGCAGTTTTTTTTTTCTGCTCGTCGCGTTCGCTCATGTTTAGTTCTGCGCTCGTTGAGTGCCGAGGGGTGGAAAATAAGTTTAATTAAATATTTCGCTTAACGCAATTCCACTGCACGAATAAAACGCCAAGCAATTAATTGGCAAGCGTTACGTGAGTGCGGTCTCCAGAATTAAAAACGTAAATCGGTGTCAGTGTAGCGTCCTGCGATTGGAAAACATGTGAGAAATTGTGCAAAAAATCAATTTGTAAGTAAGGGCCGCGGCAGCTCTCTCCCACTTCAGTGAAACGCTCAGAAATTTAAACGAAACCAAAATAATTTCGTCAGCATAAATTGCATATTGTGTCAAAACAGAAACGCTATGAATAACGGAAAAATAAAGGCAAGAGCAACGCGAGAAAAGCTAAAGAATGTAATTCAAAGATTGACAATAAAAACAATTGCGCATTGTAGACTGTCACAACGACGTTGTTGTAACGGTTAAGTGAAATATGCTGTCCTTATTTCGATTCCTTCCTATTCGCTCAATTTTGTGGCATCAGAAATCATAAAAAGTTAATTTTTGCTTTTAACCAAAACCAGTTTTTTCGCTACCATGCGGAGGTACATGCTTTTGAAACGCTTAAGCCATCTCAAGCAGCATCTTTTTTAAATTAACGTGTTTAGAATTCTCAAAAAAAAAAAAAACACTATATATTTGTGATAATTTAATGCTAAAATAAAAAGGAAACAACAAAAAATTCAAGGAGGGATAACGTGTAGTGCGCGGCTATATTAACTATGAATGCGCTTCTGTTCACTTAATTTCAAGTTTTGTCGAATGTAAGGAGGTATTTTAACCAAATATATGTAAAGTGGAATTCAGATAACAGTTCTTTATAAATCTTAAAATTTCAAATAAAATTATTTTCGATCTTGGCGTGATGAGTATGTAAATATGTGGACTTTAATCAGAAAAATCTAGGAGCATCCGCAAAAAGTGAATATTACCATTAAGCTACGAAAATAATCTTAATTTATAGTTGTTTTAAAAAAGATTTGTGTTTACTTAAAATAAGTTCTTCAATATAACATTTATTTTTAAAGTACAGGCCATGACATGATATAAATAGAAATTGATATTATATATATAAATATAAATTTCAGCATCAACTACCAAGCCTACAAAATTTGTAATTTAATATTTCAAGATTGAGGAGCGCAATATTTATTCGTTATACCTTATCCTGGTGGTTGTTGTTATTTTTAATACATTCCCTGACATTCCCTCCAAACAGCTGCCTTTTCCCTCTCCTTTTGCCATCTTCGCTCACTCTCCGGCTCTCTTCAGTTGTCATTTCCGTTGTTGGCTGTCGCGTTATATGCTCAGTGTCACCCCCTGCCAACGCCCACCTCCTCTGCACTCCAGGGGTATATTGTCTGCAGCCGAACTGCATTTACTTTAATTTATTTGTGGTTCCAATTCCACGAGGGCGTCTCTCCGCCACTGCATGTTCGCTCTTTACGCCTCTCTCTGGGGTGCGCGCTCCCACTATCTCCGGCGGCGGGTGCTGCACATGTGACTGCCTGACGCCTCTCTGATTACCCTCTGATGTTGTTATTATTGGGCTTAATTCGTATGCAGATTGCAACCCCTGATTGCCGTTCAACTGTGGCACTGATAACAGCAGCGAGTGTCCGAGCTCCAGACTTCTGGTCTGCCTGCTGGGGTATCTGCCCGCCGAATAAGGGTATGCAGTGACATATGTAGAACAATGGAACTTATCTCATTAACTTCAAGAGCTCAAGCATTTTGTTTTTAAATTTCGATACACATAAAAACTGCAGATTAAAAAAATGATGAGATTACAAAACTAGTTTTAGTTGCTGTCTAGAAAAGTGTACACTTGATCAAGCATACATATATAATTATATACTATTGGCTCTACTCAGTAGATTTAATAGTATGCCCCTACAGTAGTGTCCAAACTCTAGAAGTCAAGAAATCACTAGCATTTTGAAATCAAAAAGGTGTCCAAATGTGTCATCGTAAATATAAACAAATTTGCATTTATTATATATACAATAAATTTAATTGTATACTCTTAGACACATTTTAAAGTGTCTTTTCTAGACTTCTATAAAAATAAGATTCTTTAAAACCAAAACCTGATATTCTGAAAAACTCAACAATAATTTCAGATAAATTAATGGGACCTCAGTATACTCAAGTAGGGTATCATGTGGTCGATCTACTTAAAACTGTCATCTTACTCGAATCATTATCAATTAACAGTGCCATTATCATTATTCTTATTGGCAGAGTACTTGAAAATGACAGCTTCGCAGCTGATTCGTGCTGAATTATTTCCTGAAGGGGAGGAGTTCTCAAGTGCAATTGTAAATCTAAGGTGGGCCACAAACCTTGATCAGATCTAGATATAAACGCACATTAAAATGATCTACTATATAATTTTGATTGCACTTTGCTGACCTGAAAATGAATCTCATCCTATCCAAAATGTATGTAGATTACTTACTTTTTAATGAAATTGCCCCATGAACCTCATCCAGCTTCCATGCCCTCTGGGTTTCACTAACGTAACAATACCTTAAATTTTGGTACAATCCATACATTTAACGTAAGAACCACCAGAAAATATATCTTTTATTTATCAATTAGCCTACAATTATGAGAAGTAAGCTATTTTCATTTAGAACCTAAAACGACCTTTGTCATTGTCGTTTATATAAGTGCTTGACTTTATAAGTACTTGACTTAAAAACGCGTTGATTCTTTATTTAAGCAATATACAACTGGTTTTAGGCAAAGCTTTTAGCTCAGCATTAAGTAGATCAAACTATAAAAGATTAAATTTAATTTTGAGTTGATTTAGAAATTCCGTGCACGTTTGCCGTCGTATTCAATATAATTGAGTTAGTAAAATTAATGAAGTTGTGTATTACATTTCGGACTACAGTTTGTGCTTTACACTAAATTAATTTATATAATTATTCACATGACAGAGGGAAAAAAATCTCATTCTAGCCTTAAAACAGTAAGGGTAATATATCGTTTTTGCAAAAAGTGCACCTAGAATTCCGAAGTATGTATGGGCACTTCTTCAATTACTAAAAACATTAATTTATATGTTATTGATTATATCGCTCCTTTACATCATCAGCTGCCAGTATTTCACGACTAGTTTTATTATTGATAACGTTCATTTACAATTGCAAACATTGTTCAAACTTGCCTCCCATAATTAGTCATCGACATGAGTTTTTGATATGAGATAAATCTCTACATACATATGTGAACTGCGACTGATTGAGCAACTAAACTGAGTTTTTGAAACGGATGGAAGCCATATTTCTTTTTTGTGCCTGATAACAATTACCAGCAGTAACAGTTCCACATTGATAACCAGCGGCCAACTATTGTGGTTGCTTTATTGTTTATCTGAAAGGGAAGCCGCTGAAAGTAAAGTCAACTAAAATAAGCCTCATGAGGCAGATTCATTTGGAAATTTTGAATAAAGTGTATTGTGTATTCGCTCCACAAATAAAACAATAATGAAATTGAAATATTTGCGGGATCGCAGAGCGTGGCTGATTTTAGTGCCCTCAGATGAACAGAGGCCCAACAAAGCAATTTGACAATTGGTTTGCTTTCTGGTTGGGTTATTGGTTCGGTCTCGGGTTTTGTTCGGAGTGCAGTGAATGAATGGACTGTCACGCTAATGTGAGCTGAGTATAGGGCGGCAACAATAGCAATTCTATTAACTGAATGACATAATAATAATAAATATATTTTAGTTGCCTTTTAACAAAACATATGCTTCAGTATCCATTACGGGTTTGTTTTTATATACAGAAAATAAATTGATTCAATATGTTTTAGATTAATTTTTAGATATTTATTCACTCCAGTGTTCATGCTACCTAAAGAATGTATCTTTAAATAGAATAGATATTTTCATTTTTTTTTTTTTCCTTTTAGGCTAAGAAGATACATATATTATTAAGTTTTTCAATTATTTATTGACCGCTACAAGGCCCCAGGCATTCAACTCTATAGAAACAAATTTTTTTACATTTTACTATCATTTACAAGCTGACATTAACGTAATGTAATGATAATTTTATGTATTGTAGTAATATACCATAACTTTCTTATTTATTATTTTCCTATTTATTCTCTTATTATTATTTATTCTAGTTATAAATTCTAGTTATAAAATCGTACCTTTACAAGATCGAATTTAATCATTACATTTTATTACGTAGAATTTTATTGCGTAGTCCTCTTATATTTCCCACCTCTAGCACCATAATAATAATTGAATTTTCAATGATACCGACATGATAGCGTAATTCCATAAATATAACTAATTGCGATAGATAGCAAATATGTAGTACTACACAAAAAGAATGCCATAAATTATAGTCACGTTGGCAAATGAGTTCATATTCGAGCCACGAAATAAAGAGATAATTATATAATTCTTTTTTGTTGTTCACCTGCTAATTTTTCAATTGGCAAGTGCAGTGCATGGGAGTTATTTTACGATGGCAATGGGTCTAAAATTAGACTATATGTATGTAAAATATTTGCTTCAGATTGTGCATCTTTGTTTGGATTCTCCACACGCAAATCGAGCTTCCAGCTTGCACTCGAAATTCTCCGGTCGGCAACAATGATAGGCAAATATGTTGTTAAATTGCGTTTAATTGCAATTGCACGCTGAATGGGAACAGCGCTGGAGGTCTGTCAGGTTGGGCCTGCCTAAATCTAATTAATTTGCAATTACAAATGCAATTGAAAATAGCCAAGCAAGTCAGGCAAACATTTATGTCCGTCTCGCCCCACAGCTGCGATTTGCCTTTACACGACTGCCAATTGAGAAAATTCCTTGAACGCAACGCTCATGGTTTCATCTCAGATTGTCTAAACCCTTGACCTGCCAAAGGAGCACCATCATTCTCAGGGACCTTCAATCGGAAGGAATCGAAGTCATCGATGCGCAGGGGGTTGGATACAAGAGCTGCCAGGAGAATAAACACAATGAGGGCCAGGAGAAATGTCAAAATAAGTTGACCTAGTGGCACTGAAATATAAACCCTTTTTAAAATTGCTTTAAATAAGTGTTTCACTTTCAAGACCTTTACTGGAGGACCAAGGCACCGTTATCTTCGAAGGTATCATGTTATTATCGCACTTGACACTTGGTAACTGAATTAAAAGTGAGCTGTATGGTCGCCTATAATTCGAGTTTACCTGCCATTGAGATATCGATGACGTAAAGATCCGCCAGCTGCCCAAACAAAAAGTACTACAATGCTTGAAATACCAGAACCTACAGTGATCTCTGGGAATAAAGAGAACAGTTTTGACTAACTGAAAGTTCTTTAAAGGTGTCGAATGACAATCAAAACACGGAAATGCGAACTTAAAACACAGCTTTACAATATCAATTAATTTGTATAAACTTATTTAAGCCCTTGTGAGACCCAAACAATTAAAATCTTTTTCAGATATGGACTCTTGTGATTATAATGCATATAATAGTATATAGGAAAGTGCCTGCTCTTATCTTCTTGGTAACTTGGTATTTGTTTACCAGGAAACAGCATTAAGTATTGAAAAGCGGACTCTCGAAACCAAGAGTCGATAATGGATAGTACGAGGAATTTATTGCGCCGATAATATGTTATTAAAAGCAGGCTGTGTCGATAAAACATAGTAATTGCTTGTTGCAGATAAGTTCAAATAGAGGGTCAACTAAGGAGGGGAAAACCCAGAAGCCCACGTGAATCACCAGAAACCCAATAACATAATGTAGAAACCAAAAACTATCGTAGTGCCGCGGGGCTATAAATATTAATGGGTGTTTTTGCTTTTGTTTATCTCTGAAACAAAAGGGCAGGAGACCCAGAACTGGCTGCATTTTGCTTCAAAAACTCAGCTATTTGGCAGTCTGGCTGCATTTCTTGACAAGGTGTTGTCTTGTCCGGGTTCAGAGCACCAGCCAAGTTTGATTTGCTAAAGCCGCACCAGTTGTCGCAGCTGTTTTTGCACACTGGATTTTGTTTTTACCAAAGTTATTGTTTCATTAATGCAAATAAAGTTGATAAGTGAGTGCTAAACAAACGAGTTACTTATCAATGACTAAAGACGCTCCGGAACAAAGAGTTTTGTTTGCTCAAAGCAATGTTTTAATTATTCTAACAAATGTAACGTTGACGAGTTGAACGATCGGTGGTATAAATATAGCTGTAGTAATGTGTCATCGTGAACTTTATAAATTTCCAAATTAAAATTTGGGATAATTGTTAATATATCACAAATAGTGTCATATTAAAAGTCTTATTCCCTTTCTACGTTCTATCTTTCTTTAGGTAGGGCAAATAAATACAAAACCATTATTAGTATAGATATACTCAGTTCATTAACATTAATTATGCAAGTGCTCAGTTCAACGGCCCCAACTACAGCGATTTTTGTGTTTGATTTGTCTAGCTATCGCTACGCTAGTTCCCACCTAAACAAAAGCCTTAACCCGAACAGAATTATCTTTATTATAGTGTCAAAAGTGTAATTGGTTTCCTATTTGCAAAGGAAATTTATGTTGTCTGTTAGATTTACGACACAAGCTCGAAATAGCCAAACTTGTCGCAGAAACTTGGCTCTTCGGTGATGATGTTTACCTACTTATAGCAAAAAGCGTATTTCTGTACTGCAGTTATCTCGGAAGGGAAAACACACGCAGACACGTTTAAAATTAAAAAGAGCAAATAAGAATAACTACAATTTTTGAAAAATATATAAATATTTATCAGCAACGCGCAGTCGGAGAATGCAGTTCCGAACAGCAGCAATTGTCACGTTTTGCATGAGATTAGCACAGTTCGCCCAAACCGAGCAGAGGCGAACCAAACCGAGCAGAACCAGCACAATTTTCAGATAGTTGACACTAGTGACCGAGTGACTGACGTGAGCAGATGCATGACAGAAACCCCAGTTGAAACATGGAACACTAAGGAGTACCTAATATTTTGCATTGCAGAAGATGTAAGGCGAGACCAGAGTGGAAATCCCCGCTTTAAAGAAACGCAACCAAAGAAGCTGCAGGTCCAGGTCCCCAAAGTGGAGCTTATCCGACTCCCAACCGACAGTTCCTGCCCTCCCTGCAAGAGTTAATCCAATAATAAGGCCAAATGACTGCCAATAGTCTGCTAGGAAGGTCCATACTTAATGAAGGTGAGTAAGAACTCTATGGCCAAGAATAAAGGTAAAAGTTATACCCCTAACGTAAAGCTGTCGTTGGATATAATTAATCTTAGGTCGAAATAATAATAAATAGCAATCAAAAATAAGTGGAGCAATTTTAGTACCCACAAGAGTAAATAAAGTTTTTAAATTCATTTTTCATTACTCTTTTTACGAAAGCTTAGCTCATCATGACAGTTATTGATAATTGCCCAAATTGAATTAAAATGAATTGCTTTTAATTTTCAATATATTTTATAATTTATTATAAGGCCATATTTTTGGTTTATGGTTTTTCCATTACTCGTTTTTAAGACCTACTTATTTTAGTGGCCCATACCCACATTTAATGACCTATTTCAAATGTATATTTATATTTTATACAAGAATATACAAAATAATAATAATAAAATTCCTGTGAGCCTGAAATACATCAGCTAAATATATTTTGTATTTATTCCCTACAGGACGTTCAAATAAACGATCGTTTGTGTCGCTTATTGTGGGCCTGGTGGTGGGCTTCTGCCTGGCGGAGCTATTCGTGTACTCCTCCCCACCGGCGCGCAGCGAATTCATGCCGTACGATGGCCACCAGCACGGCGACGTGAACGATGCCCACCACAGTCACGACATGATGGAGCTGACGGGGCCGGAGCAGGATGTGGGTACCCATGAGCACGTGCATGAGAACTCAACAATTGCGGAGAAGCTCTACGGCGAGGTACGAGTGCTTTGCTGGATTATGACCAGTCCGAGCAACCACCAGAAGAAGGCGCGGCATGTGAAGCGCACGTGGGGTAAGCGCTGCAACAAGCTGATCTTCATGAGCTCGGCCAAGGACGATGAACTGGACGCGGTGGCCCTGCCCGTGGGCGAGGGTCGCAACAACCTCTGGGGCAAGACTAAGGAGGCCTACAAGTACATCTACGAGCATCATATCAACGACGCCGACTGGTTTCTGAAGGCCGACGACGACACCTACACGATAGTGGAGAACATGCGCTACATGCTGTATCCGTACAATCCTGAGACGCCGGTTTACTTCGGCTGCAAGTTCAAGCCGTACGTGAAGCAGGGCTACATGTCCGGCGGTGCCGGGTATGTCCTCAGCCGGGAGGCAGTGCGTCGCTTTGTGGTCGAGGCTCTGCCCAACGCCAAGCTGTGCAAGGCGGATAATACGGGCGCCGAGGACGTGGAGATCGGCAAGTGCCTGCAGAATGTGAAGGTTCTGGCGGGGGATTCCCGGGATGCGAACGGACGGGGTCGCTTCTTCCCATTCGTCCCAGAGCACCACTTGATTCCAGCGCACACGGACAAGAAGTTCTGGTACTGGCAGTATATCTTTTACAAAACAGATGAGGTGAGTGTGCAAAAAATATGGAAAACGAAGTATTACTGATTTATTTTTCTTTCATTTCAGGGGCTGGACTGCTGCTCGGACAATGCCATATCCTTCCATTACGTCTCTCCGAATCAAATGTACGTGCTGGACTATCTGATCTACCATCTGAGACCGTACGGCATTATAAATACGCCGGATGCACTGCCCAATAAGTTGGCCGTTGGAGAGCTGATGCCGGCGCCCAAGGAGCAACCAACGGAAGAAACGAGTGATGCGGTCTCCAAAAGATCAGCCGAAACAAACACGCAATAATAGATACAGTCGGATATACTCCTCCTAATGTACATAGTTAGCTTTTGTATATATCTCTACGTATTTCCACATGATCAGATCGCCTAAGCTATATAAGCATTGCCATTACCATCACCACTTCCATTTATTTTCGACGCTATCACAACGGACCTTGAATTAGTATAATTTCCTCCATGTGCACGGAAGGTTTTGTTTGGGTCTCTATCGCGGTGCCCGCATCTTTTGTACAAATACCAAAACTAGATATAATTTTGGACTGTTCATTTAGTTTGTAATTTAATCTAGGTTGTACAATTTGCAAATCATCACTATCACTATCCTGGCGCATTAATCGAATAAGTTATCCTTTCATTTAGCTAGCCATTTACAATTTACGATCAGTCTAAGTACATCCTATATATATGTATGTAGCTATATATATTTAATCTCTCTTGTGATGAGATATTTCGTATTATAGATATTACTACACAATTCAACAATTATTTAATAAAACTGCTATTGTATTACAAGGAACCACAGCCTAATCGACTTGCATATTCATTTGCTTATTTAAATATGATATCGATAGCTCCAAAATAATTCAAGTTATTTCTGATTTCAATGGGAAAAATTATCAAAATGTGCAATAATAATAAATTAAAATTTTACATTTGGAAATATGGTTTCTACATATTTTACACATATCACCATTGCCATCTAGCGCTGACTTACAAGCCCACCCCCATGCTTGTCATACCTTGATTTCTACATTTAGTTTACACAGCATTTCTGGCTCTGAAATAGATGGCGCCACATCTATGTAAAGAAATCTACACTGAAAAGGGACCTGGTACCTAACTATATAGATGGTTACTCCAGAAAATAAGGTTAATGGTCTCACTACTTCTTATCCCATAACTAAATTTATTATCATTTAATATTGGGTTTATTACCGTCTTATATCCCAGCATGCAGCAAACTCATGATGGCCTGCCGGTTCTTGCTGGGCACGATCTTCCCTCAGTCCGCGTGCCACACGCAATCCGGCTGGTTGCCAATTTCCGCCTGCGTCTCGTAGTCTTCCATGGGGCGTCTTGGAAAATCCTTGTCGGTAAGCGGATCCACCAGAATGATGACCGTTGTCGAGGCTTTCGCTGTAATATTTACGGCTAAGATTAATAAGCGAAGGTAAGCTCAAACGAATGAATTAACTTAATATATTAGCCTAATCACATAAAATGTCTACAAAGGCATAGTAAGTAAACAGACCGAGTGCATAGAGATGCTGATTTTTAATATAAATAAATGAATTTTAATTTCATTATAAATAATTTGAAACTCTTGAGAAAAAAAATAAGTCCCCAAAGTATTTATGTGTACTCGGTATTTACCGGTCTCTTAAAAAATTGCCTTAACTCACACCTCCCAGAATCGAGTACTTACCTCTCTCGAATATACACATCCTTCTTAAGGCGCCACAATCCTGCGTTCCCAACCACGGATACTGCCTGGATCCTGGTTCAGAGTTATCTCATCCATTTAGAGGATCCGCGCACCCTCAAGGATTTCCCAAGAGGCCTCATTGCCGACTACTAGATGCAGGCGGAAACCGACATCCGGCCGGATTGTTTGTGGCAAACGGACGGAGTTAAGATCGTGTCCTCCCCGGCGCCTTCATGAGGATGTTGCTGGTGCAGGATTACTGGATTCGCTGGAGGATCTGAAGGGGCTCCACTCCCTCCTCGACATCTCGCATCTGTCGACCAGCGCCTGTTTGGTAATAATAAATAAATAAACCATAAATAATAACACAATTATTACCTAATACACAATATTCAACAATGAAACAACGAAATCCACGCTTACTAGGGTCTACTATCCAAACGAATACTAGTTGTAATTTAACAAAAAGTTGTCTACAAACCCAAATTCATGAAGCCACTAAATACTATTGTTACATGGAACTCACTAATTCACAAACTCCAAAATCCCTAATTATTCTGATAAGTCCCTCCCTAAAAAACTTTAATGTTCATTTATTTTCCCTTAATCGCCTCGCGCAAATATTTGATTAAATTGTAATCGTTTTGAGACAGAAACGGGTCACCAAATAAGTCCTCGCTTAAGCAGTTAAAAGCGGATGGCTTACAATAAAAGTGTCAAAACGTCAACCACTAAGCTGGAAATGGAAACAGGCCAATTTAATTGATTCGCGCTAAGCTGCGTTGGCAGCAGCGCTTTGGGATTGGACGCTTCCGGCTTGGCCGAGCAATACATGAATAAATTTATATATATTCCGCTATAAGTTGTGCATATTTTAGGCAATATTACCGCACACAAATCCCCGGTATCTATTATGCAAAATTCGTTTGTTGTTTGCCGAAATGATTTATTCACGCATCACCAAGACCAGCGGCTAAAGTGCAAATTACGGCCCTATATTTTTATTTGTTTTAATTGCCTTTACGAATCCTTTAAATAAAAGGACATCTGAATTATTACACTCGCTGGTATGCAATTAAACTGGCTTAATCGTGGACTAATTCAATTATTGATGCGAATAAATTGCAGCTTCTTGTGGCCCATCGAAGCGAGTCCGAAGAGAAAAGTATTTCCATCTGCCTTGGGAAAAGGAACTTTTTTTTTAATGTAAAACAGACATCTGCATATCCTTAAAAGGAGTTTATGTTACCAATTAAATTAACAGTAAAAAACGAATTTAAAGAACATCAGGGGTTTTATCCCCTGTTCCTCAAAGGGTTTCAGGTAATTAAATAAAAAAATGCGGAAAAAAGACTCAAACTCCCATTAATTAGAAAAAACAAGCTCCATTTAGCCGATACTTGTGTACTCTTTAAAATATATTTAGTGATTATAAATGAATAATACCATATTACAATTGAAAATGGATTGCTTTAAAACTATAATATATTTGTCTAATAAAATATAAGCTCTCACCTTGGAAATGTGTTTCAGAAGGTCTCAATGCCTGACAAGGCCAGTATCTCCCTGTTTGAGGTAAGTAATTCGCTGCAGATGCAACTTTTTGCGTCCCGTGCTCTCTACTGAACCGTTAATAAAAAACTTTGACAAAAAACTGCATCTCAAAAGTTTCCCTGAATGACAGCAAAGTAAGCGACTGAGGGAACAGAGTAACAATGGACTGCCAGGGGCACGGGCCAACATGGCGTATGATTAATGCTGCCAAGGCATCAATGAAAATCAATTAATTAACGACAACAACTCAGGCTCCACGCGGCAACAGGGGCTGGGAATTGGAAACAAAGGACACGCGCTCTCGTCTGCTCATGAATGAATCAACGATTGAATGAATGAATGAGTGTAATGACTCTTTCATTAAGCGCTGGACCGTGAATAAAGTATTAACCCACTCCGGAGCCCGGAACCCGACTCAGAGACGAACGTGGAGGAACGCAGGAGCTCGAGGACGACCGAGGCTGCGAGGAACTGCATAAATTTCCATTTAGTTAGACAAATGTGACAAAACGGAAATTGCAAACGGAGCTAAGCACTCGTCGGCTCTGGCTCAGCAGCATTCCGGCTTCCTGTTTGCAGCCAGGTCCCTGGCCAGGCTCAAGGCTCAAGGCTCCTCGCTCCGCTCCTTTATTGGCTTTGCCAGCTGCCTGCCACTAGACCGTACTCCCCAGTTGGCTAAATAAGTGATGAACACGTTGAAGCATATTGAAATGTAATTCATAACGCAGCATCGGCCCGGATACACCTCTCTTCGCATACCTCCTGTTGCTGCCCCACATTGCGCATACGTCACGTTGGCCACAGGATGTGCCAGCAGGCACGGCTGTACCCGCTGTACCCCTCCACATGCGAATTGAATTATGCATCTGCATCGGGACAACCTGCGTGTAATTCAATGAGCGCAGAGTGACTGGTCTACTTCTGGCTGGGACTCAATATTTCATGACGATGCCATCGTTGTATTACGGATGAAATCTGGGATTGGAACTAGCATTTTAAAAATAAATAAATATTCCCTTATTAGCATGGTAATCAAGCCCTATTAAATCTAAATTATTAAAGCAATCAAATGGAACATTTTAATTGGTGCTCAGATATATAGATCTCTTTTAGTGCTTAGATTTCTGATTGATTGTATCTGCAGTTAATGAAATATATTTATATATCAATTAATTGTCATACATTTATACTCAGGTAATTTAAAAATCACTTAATCTGCGATTGCAGATCTGGGATTGGAACTAGCATTTTAACAATAAATAAATATTTCCGTATTAACATGGAAATCAAACCCTATTAAATCTAAATTATTAAAGCAAACAAATGGAACTTTTTAATTGGTGCTCAGATATATAGATCTATGTGAGTGCTTAGATTACTGATTGATTGTATCTGCAGTTACTTAAATATATTTATATTTCAATTAATTGTCATAAATTTATCCTGAGGTAATTTAAAAATCACTTCCTCTGCGATTGCAATTTAATGGCATGAAAAACCTCGAGGGTAGCGCAGACAGAATCTCTTAAAAAGTTATCAATTGAATTAAATTATAAAATTGCAATTAAACTTTCGCTGGCAAAAAGTGATGACTGCGGATATTTAAAATCGTTTTTCATCCGAGCTGACTGCGCTTAAATTCGCGACATATCGCGTTCGAGTTCGGACACATCTCTGACTTGGCCAAGATAAGCGAACAATTTCGGTTCCGGCCACAGTCCATAGTGCGCTCTTGGCCGGCTCCCCCCTCAGAGCCCCGCAGCGGCGCCCTTGCATGGCCAACGAAAACTTTCATTGGCCACTTTTGGACTGTGATTTCCTTTTTCCTTTCTGCCGATCTTTTTTCACCCGGCTCGGTCCTCGAATTCCGCGCTGACAAACTTTATTATTTCGCTAAAAACTTTTTAATGACAAAATCAAATTGGTGCAGGCAAAAAAGTTGCGGCCAAAAGAAAAATGGAAGAAAAACAGGCCGCTCTCTGCCATATAATTTGAGGCTTATTAAAGCGGTCCAAAGGAAGCAGCTGCAGTACATTTGTATTCCTCAAAGTTGGTTCCGCAAATAGCACGGGTCCTTCGGCCAAATCACTTCAAGTCCTGTCCCTGAATTGCATTGTCAGTCAGAGTGCGATGAGGGGGGAAATTAGTTCTATTCACTGCATTTAGTTGTACCCCCTCCGAGCATATTTCCCCTTTATGCCGAACCCCAACATAAGCAATCTCCAATGGAGCATTCACTCATTGTGGGCGAGTCCCTTTTGGAGTGTCAGGCCATCAGGGATATTAAATTTAAAGCTCTAATGTTTATGACTATCGATTATGCGACCCCACACAGCCAACTTATATATATTTTTCCCCTTGAAGACGTATTTTTATGTCACAGTGAACAGTCCTTCTAAACTACATTTGTTCTTTTCCTAAAAATTAAATATTAAATAGTAAATCATAGTAGTTGTTAAGAAGGAAGTTGTCAGGAAGGATTGTATTCCAGATTTCTATATTATAATACCCCTATTGCTATTTCAAGGAGTACCTACTGTAGATGTGTGAGGAATGGACGGTCGAATGGTTATATGGTCGCTCAATCAAATGCCTGGACATGTCGTGGACATCGAAGTGTGTGAGTTCCTGGCGGGGTGCTTTTGGGGCTCCGAAATTTCATCCCCAGAGAACATCCCCTTCTCCGCAGAAGGGATAATTGCAAACTATTTTTTAGAATTCTCCCAATGGAGAGGGGTTCTTGGGTGCACAAATATGCGGGCCATGAAAACTGAAGTTAAATGCAATTCTTTAGTAAATTAATGTGTTCTGAGAGAGGATGGCCCAGGCCCTGGCCATCCATCAATCAATGGCTTGTCAATTGGGAGGGGGATGGGCCGACAAGTTGCACTACAAAATCAATAAAATTGTTGGATGGCTGGGGCACTGACTCATTTATTTAAACAATCAGTCGGATGCTGAGCCAAATGTGACTCAAAACTACATTTGTTAGCCTCGTTTGGGGGATTTCCCCGCCCGGTACATTTCGCTTTGCTCCATTTTGGCTGTTTGGTTGCCAACTCACATGTGTCCCGGACTCGGGGCCCCACATCTCAACCCCGTTTCGGCCATAAATCTTCTTGAGGCTGACACAGAAAGCAAAAAGTTAGAAATTCTCTTTCTATTTTTCGTCAGGCTTTGTATTTGTGTTTTGGCATATGATTGATGTTGCCCCAGGAGGCACAGAGGCACAGGGAAGGGTTCGCGTTCGGCGATGGGCTCCTTGTAATTACTGGAGTGTTGCTAATTTAATTAAACACAGGCCATCAACAATTGGAAATGATTATCACTGGCACACACTTGAAGGCAAAATATGCATTGCTTTCCCCGTATTTCGGCCACAACAAAGGCTAATGAGGACCCTATTCCACCCACTTCATCTCTGTCTGCGGCAGGACTCCCACTCCGACTCCGACTCCGACTACGAGGCTCTCCAACTGACACTGAGAAATTGCAGGCGCCACGAAATTAAAAATAACCCAAGCAAAAAACTTGAGAAACAAAGGAAGCTGGCAATTTATGAAGCTGCTCCCGCTGCCACTGCTCCTACCCAAGCTCCTATCCCTCACCAAAGGCTTAAGGTATTGTTAGCCGAAGGACCTCTCTGTTATTCCGGCGAAACAAAAGCTGAGAAAGCGAAAGCAAACGAAAAATTCGTTAGCACGTTGATTTATCATCGACAGACCGCCCCGTGTCTCCGCCACTAACTATACTGCAGGATATATGTAGGCTCTGGGGAGTCGACTGGGGGGTCGGAGAGGGGCGCTAGGTAAGTTTCCGGTAATTCAATAACGGCCCAATAGTCCTGCCCCGCGACAACGGCGAGCTGAATGCGGCTAAATTGTGGAATAAATCACACAACAGCCGAGCTCCCAGCAAAAGGCGAAGGGAAGCGAAAAATGTTCCTTGTTGGCAACTGACAGGCCAGGATTCTGCCCCCTAGCCCCCATCCAATCCCCTTCCAACCCCCTCCCAGAGAGCCAAAAGAAAAACCCGAAAATGAAACTCGTTAGAAGTTTCTTTCGGCCACAGCCTTCCAGAGCGGCCAGAGCGGCAGCAATGAGTATAAAGGCAACACACAAAAATCAAAAGAGTCGCCAGGACATGGGGCATGGAGTTCGGCCGAGGAACGAGGGCTGTTTGCAGAGTTCTAGATGTGTTCTTGACTAGGTAGAAACAGAACTATGAGACTTCCTTTAAGTCTAATGATAACCTATTCATATTCTATTCCTTTCGTCTTTCCCTCATTTATAAAATATAGTTAAATATTACGAAATATTTTCTAGAGAAGAAAATAAAAAGTGGGAATTACTAGTCCCCTCAGCTTAAGTATTATTATTTCTTCTTCTAATAATATAATTAATGTTCTTTTAAGTTTATCCAATAAAAAACTATTCATATTCCTTTCCTTTCGCTTTTCTCTCATCTATAAAAAATAGTTAAATATTATGAAATATTTTTAGAGAAGAAAATTAAAAGTTGGAGTTACTAGTCTCACCTTAAGTATTAATATTTCTTCTTCTAATAATATAATTCATGTTCTTTTAAGTTTATCCAATGATAAACTATTCATATTCCTTTCCTTTCGTTTTTCCCTCATCTATAAAATATAGTTAAATATTGCGAAATATTTTTAGAGAAGAAAATTAAAAGTGGGAGTTACTAGTCCCCTTAGCTTAAGTATTATTATTTCTTCTTCTAATTATTATTATATATTATATTATTATATATTGTATTATTATTATATTATATATTATATTAATTCATGTTCTTTTAACTTCTCCGTATCCTTTTTATACCAGTCCCAATATGCCTTCTTCTAATAATATTTTCAGCCCCTAAAAATCTACCTACCAGCCAAATTGTTCTGACCCCAGGTAGGCCTACTTTCTGTTACCTGAGTAGGCTGCAACAACAACCCTTACTACTTCGAGTTGCCTACTTCAAGGTGCATCCTCCCTGACGTCTCTTCGTTCTATAATTCCCAATCACTTCTAGCTCGCAACACATAGAGAGGCCCTTGTCTGGTCGTAGGAAATCACTCTGGCTTCTCTTCAATTGTCGAATAAATCTTTCGCCTTTTACTAAAGATTTCCGTGGAGAGGAGCACTCTAATGAGTCTAAACTCAATTTTTATTAGTGCCCATGCAGGAGTATTCCTGTGGGGCCATAAATTATAAATTTTAAGTCTCTGTCTACTAATAGTTAATAGTTTAACCTGGGAAAATAAAAACGGCCCCCTCGCGGCTGCCGAACAAAGATCTGCTGTAATTTGTCTCAACCAGAACGAATATTATTTAGGAGCCGACCCATAATTGTGCACTGTACATGATATATTATGTGCATATATCCTGGCGAACAGAGATATATATGGCTACACCCGCACATACGAGTGCGCGCGGCTGATGAATGGCCGTAAAATGAACTTTAATTAAATTTGCTGAGCCAAAACACAAAGTCATAAATAAGTTGAATAGCACACCATGGAGCGAGTGCGTGATGTGGTCAAACAAAGGAGGAATTATAATTAAAACTTGGTCAGAGACACACAAAGTGTATTAATATTTATTCAAACTTGTTGCACTAGGCTTTTAACGGCTGGAACAGTGGGTACAACTCAAGGACCCAAAGAAGCAGGCAGGACTAAAAACCTGATTACTAATGATTACTAAGGAATTCAGCTTTAAGCTAACTCCTTGATTGGCTAAAATGGTACAAAATTACTCGGTTTAAGGAGCAGTTTGGTATATTACAATGTAAGTACTTTAAAGATTGCAATTTATATTTATTTTATTTAATATACTTCAATATCTGGGGTCAGCTTCCATTCATATGCAATCTAAAATGCCCAAGAATCCTTCTGCATAAAAGCAAACCTCTCATCGACTTGATTTGGCTCTGTATCAGCAAATTTCCTGCAGTTTCTTCAAAACCAAAACATGTCCTGTGTCCTGTCCCGGAATTTCATTTCATTTCGAACACACACGCACATGTCGCCGGTCCTGCCGAGGGCGTGGCTGTTGCCGTGCTGTGTTTGCAGTGTCCTGCAATATCCTTTGCTTCTGCTCCAGCAAGACAAGAGACACATGCTCCCTTGTTTGGCCAAACACTTGAACCTAAAATGATTTCTTGGTGGCCATGCGGTCACCACGGCGTATGCGTAACTCTGTGGGGCAGTGGCCGAGGCAGAGGCAAATTGCATTCCGTGAGAGACTAGAAAACTAACAAACACAAAAACGAAGAAGTACTTCCAATCAATAAATGAATGGGCACAGGGAGAGCTCCTATCGGCTCTCTTGAATTTAATTTTGCATGATTTGTGCCGCCTGTGTGACCAGCCTGTGGCCAATAAACGTGACTCGGCCACGTTTCCTGGCTTTCTGGCTTAAGTCTTTATGCAAATTTGCCATGCCTTCTACAGGCCAATGTCCACAGAGGTCCAATGGATGTTTTGTCTGCCACATTGGTTGCAGGCTGTGGCAGCTGCAGCAACATTGATGCACGTACGAACATAAATAATCGTTGCGGCCCAAGAAGTTAGTTGAAAAATTCCCAAAATTGCGTAAGCCTGGCTACAAGCGATTGGCATTGAATTTAAGCCGTCAAAATCCGGTCAGGAGTCAGGATCCTCATTCGAGGCCAGAGAAACTGAAAACAAGGACAGCTAAAGTGTAATTTCCCCACTTATTTAACTACATATGGCTGTCAGTTAGAGACAATTAAGTTTTAATTAGAAATAACTTGGGGCGAGCAGGGAACATTGCATTCTCCACTCGTTAGCAGTTGAGTTTATTTTTGTGGCTGCCATGTGGTGTTAATAATAATATATAATAGTGGATTAATATAATATATATAAGTGGATTTTGTGAACCCACTTAGTCTTGATCAAAACTTATTGGACTTTAGTTCATGTTTATGGGATATGTGAGAGTTATTGGATTTGCGTTTTTGTTAATGGGATACGTGAGAATTATTGGATTAAACTTATTATATTTTCCTTATGGTTTGGTTTCAAGTTTACATTTGAGATTTGCCTATGGATACGTTACTATATATATTTCCAGAGCACACATAGAATATATATCCATGTGAGCAGTGGGTCCGCTTGCCAGGCACTCGCACACAAGTCGGTCGAGGGTCTTCGCCATTGTCAGACATGGGATTGCAAAGTTAATTTGCAATTGAAATGGCAAATAGAAGCGGCGACCAAATTCACTTAACACAAGCTGTCATTTTCCAGGGAAGACGAGATGCAGATGGAGATGGAGATGGGGATGGGGATGGTGCTTCTAAATAGACATGGCCATCCATTGTGCTTGGCCACAATTAAAACCGGATGCCAGACTCTGCTCAAACATTTGGCTCCGGTTTTTCCATCGCTTAAGCATTACAATCGCAAAATGTTCTGCATAAATTGAACAAAAGCCATAAGCGCGTAGGGCCCAGTAGTCCTTGCCGGAATATATGCGCATAAATTTCGCCAATTACGCCTGGTAGCTAATTATTATTCGTCGGTCCAGAAGCCCCACTATGACCTCACTCGCAGCGCAAAAGGAGTTGCCGCGGAGGTGGGGGAGCGGGCCAGCTGGATTAACTCTTGATTAGGCAGTTAGCCGCTTCTGGAGTGGGCAATATAAAGCTGCAAAAAATAAAACACATAAAATGTTAATTGTCAGCAAACATTGCTGCAGCGTGGCCATAAAACTCATGCAATGAAAAACAAATTTGAGCCTTGTAGCCCCAACGCGAATGTAGGATACTCTCTGGTTTCCTAAAATCTAGAGAACGCTTTCTAATAGGAATTCGTATTGTTAAAAATATTACAGTAAAGGGATTTATGGAGAGAGCCATCAGTGCCCTGCCCTGATTGACTTAATACGCACAGTATGCACAGTTTGTTTACAAAGCACCAGTGCGGTCACAAGGCTATTTCGTGGCTAAAACTAGTCTTTTTTAAGAACATTATTTTTAGTCTAAGCTTTTTGTGCCGTATTGCAATATGTTTTAGATATCTTTACCACATTGCTCTATTTTTTATGAAATGGAAAATGAAATGCTAGTACGTCAATGGATTAGAGATATATTACAGATATTAGATATTCAAAACGAGATATTAGATATTATAGATATATTAGAGATGTAATTGAAGCATACTAAATGAAAGTTGTATTGAATTTCTTTATTTATTTTAAAGTTAAAGATTAAATTTTTATTGGCAAATGTTAAATGATTAATAATAAATATATGTAGGAAATAAAACAAAATGTTCTTTACAATCCACATACTTTAAGGGAAGGATATGTATATTGTTGTATTAAAAGACCAATTTAAGCAGTAATAATAAACCGGAAATTAAAAGTAATCGCCTTTTACTATAACCAACGAAGAGATTTAAGTACTCTTAACGAATTTAAATATATAAGTAATTAAATATATTATATATTCCAAAACCCAGCAGATGGTCATGTTAGATTCCCCAACCAAATATAGAAGCAATATTATGGGCAAATGTTAATTAATTAATAATAAATATATATAGCAAATAAAACAAGTTGTACTTTACACCCTGCATATTCTAAAGGAAGGATATGTATATTGTTTTATTAAAAAACCAATTTAAGTAGTAATAATGAACCGAAAATTAACAGTAAACCCCTTTTACTATAACCAAAGAAGAGATTTAAGTACTTTTAACGAATTTAAATATATATGTAATTAAATATATTATATAAACACAGCAGATGGTCGTGCTAGATTTTCCAACTAAATATAGAAAGACCCTATCCGCTGAATAGGGTATCACCCGTTGATTCCGCTGTTGTTTGGCTTTAACGACGCATTCAGGAGCTTGTGGCAGTTGGTGTTGGCGCTAAGCATTCCCCATAAAGCCGCTTTTATCATGGCTCCATTTGCACGGGCATTGCAGAAATAGTTGCCCCGAAATAGTTGCAGCCCTGCTGCACTCTGAGTGGCCAGTATATGAAATTATGATAAATTAATACGCACATTTCAAAGGGGGTCTAATCTGGCATAATATTCAAATTGAATGGCTGGCCACAATTCACGGTTCAACTCCGCCAATTAAGCCAAATGCGTAATTATGAAATGAATTACCGGCCAAAGCCGGGGCATCGGAAATACGCCCAAGCTAAGCCCGGGCCAAATGCAAATTTCAATCTCCAAATCCCAGTCCCGGCTGAAATCCTCCCCTGCTATCGCTTACATCAAAGACCTATCAGTGCCGCCTCCTCGGAGCTGTGCCAATCATTCGAAAACCAAAACTTAAAGTAATCAAAGCCCAAACAAAACACGAAACCCCAACAATGGCAGAGATTGAAAAGGGAAGCCTAAAAATACCGAAAGAATCTCAGAATGGGGAATGGGACTGCGGGACTGGGAAGCCACCGGTGGGGTCATATGGCAGAAAGGATTACACGTGGCAGCCGGGGCTGGGAAATCCCCTTTCGGGCCACTTGGGCACGCTGCTGCGGCTCCTTCACCGGAACTGCCGGTCTAAGCAAAAGGCCAAAAGACGGCAGCAAACCAGAAGGCCCGTCTTGGCCCGTCTTGGCCCGTCTTGGCCCGGCCCGGGCAGCAGCAATAATAGCGACTAACTTTGGGCCCGGAAAAACAAAGAGCTGAAAAACAAGAAAAGCGGGAAAGAGTCAGCGGAAAAAGAGGCAGAAAACAAGCATGTGAGGCTTAATAACAGTCGGCATTTTCCATTTTCTCATAGATTAAGTTCGTAAGCCTGGACGTCTTTTTTAGGCTTCCAGTATTGTATTTAAATAAATCTAAGAAAATGTCTAAACACGGATATGTAAATATATACTAATATGCGTACTCTTATTGTGTGATTCCATTATTTATTATATATTTGTTGTGAGCTTTATATTATATCTGTAAATAAATACTATTTATATTCTGACTTTACCTTTACCTTCCTCACAGGTTGCCAACAAAAATCTTTTTTAACTCAAAAGTTATGGCTATTTTTTCCGGTTAACTTTAGAAAAAATTAGCTTAATACCTACTGAGGTGTTTTTGAGTAAAGAAGCCTTTTTATAATTCTTGACAGTTTTTACTGATTTTAATATTATATCAGTAAATAAATACTATTTATATTCTGCCTTTACCCTTACCTTCCTCACAGGTTGCCAACAAAAATCTTTTTTAACTTAAAAGTTCTGGCCATTCTTTTCCGGTTAAGTTTAGAAAAAATTAGCTTACTGAGGTATTTTTAGGTAAAGCCTTTTTATAATTCTTGGCGGGTTTTCCTAACCATTTACTTCTTGTGTAATTTAATTATTTAATATAAACTTTTTGTGATTCATACTGAGTTTGATATTATATCTGTAAATAAATTATATTTATATTCTGCCTTTACCCTTGCCTTCTTCACAGCTTTCAAACAAAAAACATTTTTAAATTAAAACTAATCTTTTATATTTAACATCTGATAAAATTAGCCCATTACTTACTGAGGTGTTTTTGAGTAACAAAGCCTTTTTATAGTTCTTGGTGCGTTTTCCTAACCATTTACTCTTCTAGGAAGATGTTTCTCAGCCAAAAATCCTTACTGAAACTCTGAAAAGGCCCGAATTAAGAATACTGCCCAGTTTCCTTTGGCTTAATCGCTGCTGCCTGAGAAAGCTCTTTAAATTAAGCCTGGTTCCAGCCCCCAAAGTTGATGAAATCTTTGTGAGCAATTTCCGGTTACAGAATAAAAAGCAAATGCAGGGAAACTCATGTTCTGATTGCGATCTCTGCCCTTTGCTCGTTATGCAATTAAATTGCAATTAGCGCCCGCTTAATGAATTGCATTTTTAAATTACACACATGAGGAGTTCGCAGACGGACGCTATCTCACCTGGAGGGGAGGAGCATCTGCACTAGTACTAGTGTGCTCTAGTGGAACAGGTGGAAAATCAACATGTTGCTCCTTGGTCCTTGCTCCTGTAAAAGCCACCTTCAAAGCCGCACCGCCATGAAAACTAGCCTCAAAGCAGAGCTGGGAGTTTCCCGCACTGGCTCTCTCACACGTGCACTGGCTTTCCATCAACAAGTTTGGAGTGCCTGATTTTTGAATTTCTCGACTTTGGCCCGCTCCTCTTGCAGGGCAACAAAAGGATAAACAGACGCTCGCACATACTCTCCCTTGGACGGGCACCCACTTAGCGTCCTCTCGACTCTCCTGGCAATAAAAACTTCCACTCCGGCCGAGTCCTTCCCCGGAATCCTGCTGCTGCTGCCCCGTCTCCTCTGCGGCAGGGCTGCCCGCCTGCCTTAGTTTTTTGCCTCTGCAATTTGTTTGGGAAAATAAAACTTTTATCAACCATAAAGGAAGCGCTCTCAGCGGCAGCAAAAAACTCTCTCTCTCTCTCTCTTGCCAGCTCTCATACACTGCAAGAAAGCCAGGAGCTCGCGGATAAAAGTGAAACTGTGGGTCAAGGTTAATGGAAATATGGCGAAATATTTCCAGAGAAGTAACGAAAGCAGTTGGAGGTGAAGTGCCATAGAAGCAATAAGCATTTGCATTTACCAATAAGATACAAATATTATTACTTTGCACTAATTATCAAAGAGTCGTAGAGATAATAACAAAATTATAAAAAAAAGATAGAATCATGCACAACTTTAAATCCATTAATACTGAAAAAATGGTTAGAGGTCTGAAATATAGTATACAGTATTAGCTTTATTTATATTCAGCTTAGTGCTCGTGTATATAAAAATTACAGATTACAGAAATTACAGCTTAAATAATTTATAATATTAATAATATTTCCAAAATAGTAATATTTCTGTACAACCTATATTTTTGTGATATTAATATTTCTGTAATAATAAAACTTCAATAATAATATTTCTGTAATAATAATAATACTGTTTTACAGATATTTCTGTAATAATAATATTTTGTAATAATTTAATTTCTGTAATATAATTTGTGATAATAATACTTGTCAAATAAAAATATGTCTGTAATCATAATAATAAGTTATGTATAAATAATATTTCTGTAATAGTAACATTTATGAAATAATAATTATTTTTGTAATAATAATTTTTGTAATAATAATATTTTTGTAATAATAATACTGTTATCATGATATTTCAGTATTAATGATACTTATCTAATAATATTTCTCTAATAATATTATATCTGTAATAATGATATTTCTGTAATAATGTAATTGTTATAATGATATTTCTGTAATAATAATATTTGCGTAACAATATTATTTGTATAATTGTTCTGTAATAATAAATTCTGTAATAATAATATATTTCTGAAATAATAATATTTTGTAATAATAATACTTCTCTAATAACATTTCTGTAATAATAATATTTCTCGAATAATATTATTTCTGTAATAATGATTTCTGTAATAATAATATTTAGGTAATAATAATATTCCAGCAATATCGATCAATGAATATGAATTATAAGCTTTTCGTCACATAGTTGAAATGCAGCTTTTTTCACAATCATTTCACAGATATAGCCTTGTGCTTGGCTACATATTTATCTGGAAGAGGTAAGTACTCTACCATTCCTGGACAGGATTCTTGCTCAATCGGGGACCAGTGTGCGCACAGCTGGTTTTTGCTGTGGCGTTACGTATACGCAGCGTGTGTGTGCCGAGAGCGGGAGAGCAAGAGTGCAGGAGAGCAAGAGTCAACTGGGAGAGAGAGAGAGAGAGAGTCGGCGAGCGGCAGTTGCGCTCTTTGCCGCAGTTTTGTTGTTGCTCCTGGCCTGGCCACATGGATTTTCCGATTTTCCAGGGGTATTTCATCTGGCTGCGGATCTCAGCCAGCGTTCAGTTTCATCTGAGACGTTTGGCGCAGCGGTCGATACCTGGAGAAAATCAGGCCAAACGCAGTGAAAAAGTACGAACTCTGAGCGGACAAGAAGAAGAAGCCTAACGAGCTTCCTGAATTAAGGATTTTGCAAATATACATAGACCGAATTTGGACAAATAGTGATTGGTATTCGAGGTACCAAACTTGTGCATTAAAGTGTTGTGTTTATTTGGAAGAGGAACTCGAAGTGTCCGGCGGCTGCGAAGTCTCGCATTTGCCGTCGCTAATTGTGAGCCACGAACTGCAACTGACAGACGGAAAAGGGAAGCCAGAAAGGAAAACTTTCAGCGCCTGCTGCCGGTTTCTCGTCCTGCCATCGCACTTCATCCAAATCCCGGGAAATTGTTCGCCTGCCAAGCCTCAAGCTGGGCGATTACCGCAAAATGACACGTGTCAGGCGCATTGTGGTGAGTCCTGAGTCCCGAGAGGCTCCTTTTCCCCCCTTCCTGCCTTTGCCTTTCGACTGCCTGCTGGCTGATGCCGCAGGCAGCGGAATTCCCGCCTTAAAAATTAAACACTTTAAAGCATAGCCTGAGGAAATACAAACCAACCCCCCCACACACCCGCAACCAGCAGCAAACACACATTTTTCACCGACCGAATTTTTGCGGCATGCCTTTTTGCCCTTTGCCTGTTCCTGCTCTACAAAATTGAATTTCACATTTTAACGCGTTTGCATGCCGACTCCCCGCACTGCTAATTTTATATTTATTTTCATTTTTCATTGAATTTCGGGGCCCTTTGAACTCTGGCCATTCGTCAATGGCAAATACCCTTTGGCCGCAGGATGTTCCGCTGGCTTTTCGACCCAGTCATATATTAAATGTTTTCAAGGAACGTGGATATGCGTTTAATCTGCCTACCAATATGCCCAATCATGGCCATAGGGTGTCCACAGGGCCAGCGTCTTGGCGGTCACCTTCTGTGGGGCTTGCACGAAATTTTATTTTACGATTATTGCCGCACGGCGGAGGATGCGAGGAGCAGTCCGGCACCATTCACGTGACATACACGTCCCGATGCCAACGTGTTTGTTTCCTTTTTATGCCCTTGCTGGCCCAAATTCGTGAGGTTACAGTTAAGCACACACATAAACACGGAGACGAGAACTTGGCCTTATCTGCCGGCCAAGTTGGCTGCCAAGAACAGACGCCCGTAGCCAGGCAGAAATCGCGCATTAATTTCCCAGAGTCCAGAGTCCTTATCGCAGCCTTCAGACTAACCAACTGGCTTTTTTGGCTTCGTCCAAAAAGGAAAAGGAATTTACAATAAAAAAAAGCCAGCCAGTAACCAGCCAGCGGAAGCAGGCAATGGAAAATAAGGAATGCAAGTGCAGTTGGTGGAACCCTTGTGGAATTTCCCTCTTTTTCCGGCGCATTTTTGTTCCTCCTAGGCTCAATTTGGGCAACAGCTGCAGCAAGGCGCAAAGGTATGAAAAGCCAGCGAAAAACCTGGCCCGAAAAACGGCCGAAACACAGCACAAAAAAAAAAACGAGGGAAGCGGCCTGAAAAAATGTCAAAACAAGCTACTAAAGCGATTTGGCTGGGCCAATGTCGAGCATACGCCACGTTGGCCCGAGCTCGGGCAAATATGTGTTCCCGGCGAAGTTGATTGAACCTTGAACGGTAAAGTTTTCCCTCTGCCACGGCAGCTTTTCTAGGTTATCAGTTATCCGGTTAGGGGTTTTCACTTGCATTTGAACTTTGGCTCTGGCATTGGCTCCCATTGGAATTCACTGAAGTTGGCCACCGCCGCTGTTTCCGCTTCCGAATTCTAGGAGAATTACATTTATTCGGTATTTATTTTTGTATTTTCCGGCAAGTCATTTCATTTAGCTCAGTTTTTATTTATGAGGCTATCTCTAGGGGGACACCGAGTTTATCATTACATTATCCGCATGAAGGTCCTTCGTAAAAGTATTTACATTTTCTAACATATTGTTGTATATAGCATTTGCTTAGAAATTTAGCTGATATTTATATAACATGAGCTGAGGCCAAAGCCCGCATTTAATAGGTAATAATTGGATATTTGTATTATATTTTTAGCAATATTGCTTATCTCCATCAAATCTTAATTACAATAAGTTCTCTGACTTAAATTCTTATAAAGATTTTAGGGAAACACTGAAATGATATATATAACATTTCATTTAGTTCAGTTTTTATTTATGAGGCTATCTCTAGGGGGACACCGAGTTTATCATTACATTATTTTCATGAAGGTAATATCATATCTTAAAAGTATTTACATTTTATAACATATTGTTGTATATAGTACAAAAAATTAAAAGAATTTGCTTAGAAAGTTAGCTGATATTTATATAATATGAACTGAAGCCTAAGTCCACATTTAATAGGTAATAATTGGATTTTTTGTATAATATATTTAGCAATATTGCTTACCTTAATCAAATCTTAATTACAATAATTCTCTGGCTTAAATTCTTATAAAGATTTTAAGGAAACACTGAGATGATATATATAACATTTCATTTAGTTCAGTTTTTATTTAGGAGGCTATCTCTAGGGGGATGTGGATGCAAAGACACTAAGTTTATTATTTCATCATCTTCATTAAGTAATAATATTTACATTTTATTACAAATTGTTGAATATAGTACAAAAAAATAAAAGAATTTGCTTAGAAATTTAGCTGATATTTATATAACATGAGCTGAAGCCTAAGTCCATATTTAATAGGTAATAAATGGATTTTTTGTATAATATATTTAGCAATATTGCTTACCTTAATTAAATCTTAATTAAAATATGTTTTCTAGCTTAAATTCTTATAATGAAATTATATAACTAAACTATAACTAAAAAATATTCTCATAATGTTCTTGACATTCAGGAGAGAGAATTTAGGATTAGAGAATCGAGAACAAAGCGTTATTTATAAAAGGAATATAAAAATGGGAAGCGGCTAATATTCGTAGGAGAATTTGTCTTGGTTTTCGCCATTTAGCCAACAACTTAATTTGGCCAACTTGGGCCCAAGTTCAGCCATTAGAGATCATCAATCTGGCCCTCATTATTCAAAACGCCACTCCCCCGGCAGCTGCTGGGCTCGCATTAACCTGTTGTCAGCCGTTCGGTTACTCCTGCTTCTGGCCTGGCCCACACACACACACACAGAGACACACAAATCAAATGTAAGAGGCACTTGTAAAGTGTCCCGCTCATCCCACGCCCCCGCTTGGAGGGCGTGGCCCTTTGGCACAGCGCGTCACGTTTATCACAACAGGGCCATAAATTTCATTCGCCTTGTCCCGCTTGGCTACAACATTTTATGGCCTCTTCATTTTCGACAGCTGCAAACAGTCGAGAGAATCGGAGAATCGGAGACTCCGAGTGCGAATCCGTAACCGAGGACCGAATGCGAATGCGAATGCGAATGCCTTTGCATACTTGAGGAGGTCCTGTCAATGCACATTATTATCTGCAGAGGGACCGCCCTCGGTGCGGGAGAACAAACATTTTATTTTGTCATTTTGATTGATGGCCATAAGCCCGACGCTTCCCCACCCAGTGGCTCGAATGGCTTGAATGGCTCGAATGGCTGGAATGCCTTGGATGGCTGGAATCGCTGGAGCTTCGTGTTTGTTCGTCGCTTTAATTAAAGTGTGCGTAGCAAACTATGCTTGGCCAGGAACAAGTTTGCCGCCAAGGCCACCCTTCACAGACTTTATGTTTTGTGAATCGGTGTGAAGCGGTCGCCGGCGGGTAAACGCTTTTCGGTTTCGGTTTTGATTAAGGACGAGGTGAAGACTCCTGGCACACAATCATTAGCAGGATGCGAGTGTAGCTGACTGCTGCGGATGATGGATGATGGATGAGGAATGCGGTTCCTGCGGCTTCTCCGGGCCCTTTCATCTCGAGATGAAATTCCATAATAAGCGAAGGGATTAACTTGCTTTGCCGCATTTTAAATTCCGGCTCGCAAAATTCCTCAAAAAATCGTTACCTATAAAAACGATGCTTTTATGCGATTTTATATTCCTCTTTCGTCTGGCGCAAAGCTCGGCAATTACGCGGCTGGTTCTGGCTAAAGTCCTCGTCCTCTGAATGCCCAATTTGGGCCAATCTCGCCGCATTACGTATACGCACTGTCATCTCCAGCACTGAATTTTAATAGCCTAGATTATGTGCCAGAAAAAAGTGAATGAGTAAGTGAGTGGAAGGAAAAAAGCTATCCCCTTTTTTGCCACCAAGTGTGTGTAGGTGTGTGTGGGTGTGTGTGATATCCATTAAAGTTATGGTCGCCAATGTCCGGTTGTAGCAGCCAGCACAGACCATTAGGCAGGTGATGGGATCTGGACTCTCTCTCTGGACTTTCGCAGCTCTGTTGCCGCTGTCGTTATAAAATTGAAGTGCTAAAGCCAGCGGGGTGCCAACACCGCAGCGACAGAAACAGAAACTGTATAAAATGGCAGAAAGGACGAGGCGGCGACGAGCCCAAGGAGGCGGACAGACACGGCACAGCACAAAAGGCTGTCAGCGCGGAGGACCAAAGCCGCTCGCTGGCTGGCCAAATTGCTTTTTGCAACATCAACAGCCACACAGCGACGGAGGGGCGACAGGACATCAGCCACTGACAACGGGGGGCAGGAGCGTGGAGCAGCAGGTGGGCGGCCCAGAGATGCCCCGGAGTCGTGATCGTGTCGAAGTCTCCGCCACTTAAAGGTGCACATAGGCTGTCTATTCCACGGACTTATCCAATTTAAGGCTATTATCTTGACCTTTGGCTAGCAGACACTCTCAGCCGCAATTAGTAACACATGCGGCAGCCTATTATTAATTCAGATTTTGAGGCTTTGAATTAAAGTCAAACTAGGACTGCAATTTTAAAGTTACCTCACTTACCACAAATTAAGTGCCTTGAAATCCGTAATCAATTAATAATTTGCTTAGCATTTAGTTCTGTTGTACTTAAAAGTAGTTACACAACCTTTGCTCAAATTTCTGATATACTATCATGTTTAAGTGAGATTTGTGCCTTAGATAAACCTTAGAAAAAGAGACAAGAGAGTTATGAAACTAAGAAATTGGTTACTATTTTGATGAACTATATATGTAATATATATTTTAGTACAGTTAAAGCTGGAGGAAGGTACTCCTGTTTCTAAAAACTCAACAAGCACTCACAATATTCTTGGGAATTTAATACCAGAGCCTGACTTATCACGTCGCCAGCTCCAGGGCAAAATTAGAGACGCAACATAAAAAACACAGAACATAAAAAATATAATAATACTCTATATATATGGATGATTGTCTATATAAACTTCGTTTTTGTGGCATGGCCACCCGCACACTCCAGTGTTTGCATCGGGTATTTTAATTAAGCTAAACAAACGCACCGAAAACAATTATATACAGGCGTCCTGGCACCTGGAGAGCATCATCCCAGGCAAGGACCTCTTCTGGGAGCAGCTCCTGGCGCTTCACACTTCATTTCATTTCAATTTTAAGTTCCTTTTCCTGTGCGCCTTTTGCCTATGCCGCAGTTTTGGCTGCTCCCGCTTTTTACCTGGCTGCGGCTGCCAATTACGGCGGCAAGTTGCTTTATTATACAGAAGCTGAGCCAGGGCACTCCGGTGCTCCGGTGCTCCGGTGCTCCTGTGCTCGATGCCTCGGAATGGCAGCCATTGCTCGTTGCGCTCCACGCAATTCCACGTAATTGTCCCCCTCGACGGCGTCGTCTTGGTGTTGCTTTATTAAACCTTAGCAGCGCAATCACCGAAATGGGCGCACTCACAGGGCCAACACACACGTGCCGATATGGCCCAGGCCGGGAGCACCGACGTGGCACGTGCAACATTTGTATTTAAATTTGAATGTCTCTGCCGCCAGAGCGCTTCACCTTGCACACCGACAGGTGTACAGTGTACAGTGTGTATGTGTCCCTCAGACAGTATGTGTATTCACACACACCTACACACACGGAGAGCACCTCAGCAGAAGCAACAATTTAGCTTGAGCCAGGAAGCTGGCACAAGGTTGGCCTCAAAAGTTTCGAGACCAGCGGCGGAAAGTAAAAGGATATAAGTAGTTACGACGCGACCTAATTGATGGATGGCTTACTTCTTTGGAAAAGTGTTTTAAAATAAGCCAAAGCTTTACTTTTGTTAAACAAATAACTGAAGGGAACTTAAGTTAATCAAGAACTTCAACAGTAAGTTGTTGGAATAATTCACTCAACTGTCTGTGGCAGTGCTATAAAATTGACTAAGATAAAC
This sequence comes from Drosophila pectinifera, assembly GCA_008042775.1. NCBI lineage: Eukaryota > Metazoa > Arthropoda > Insecta > Diptera > Drosophilidae > Drosophila > Drosophila pectinifera. The sequence continues at coordinate 113,136 of VNKC01000491.1, forward strand.
TAAATATCTTTGACAGTCTGAGATAAAATTTACTAGTAATTCAGATAGAGCAATTAATTTTGGTCTTTTACTGACAACATCTTTTTCCAGGCAAATGATTCTGAAAAGTTTGCTCCGCCCGAGTGAAAACGCAATCAAAGTTTGAGAAAGTTATGCCTGGACAAGATCTGGAGCCACCCGTTCGCACTGACTACCACCTCATCCTCTTAGCCGCTCAATGCCATGTCCATTCAACCTTGCAGGCACTCGCCGCCCCCCACCTGCCATCTACCACCTTCCACCTGCCACCTGCCCCAGGACTCCCCAATGATTCCTGACATTACATTCTGGCCGAAATGCGTTCGCATTAAACTATATAACACGTTCATATTTCTTACGGTTCGTTACCCATTTAATATTAAAGCAAATTGCTGACTGAGTTGCTTTCCCCGCCGAGGCTCCTACAGAGCGAAAAAAACATTTCATTTTTGTGGCAAAAGTCAGAGAGTGGTTCTCTGAATCAAAACTTTTAGCCAAGCTCCATGTACGCTCAGAAAGCCATTATGATTGTCTGTCGCCAGACCCAACCCGCTTGGTATTGATTTGTAATGTGACTCTGGGCTTTTATAGATTTCCGGTATGTGGCTTTGCTTTGGAAGGACGAAGGCCACAGGATCGATAATGTTGAATCGGGCACATTTCCACTTTAATTCTCAGTTTCGGTGAGGAGAGGAATTTTCTCTGCCTGAACGAAGGTAGTTTGTCTTATTTTTTTCTCAGCCTTTAGGAACACTAAATGATATGCAAATAAAACCTTAGCACGTGGAGCAGCCTGGCCCATGTGTGCCAAGGAGGAGTGGGTTCTGAGGTGTTGGTAACTCAAAGGAAAGGCTATTTAAATTCAAATTTAAATGTCTGAGCTTCATTTAAGCGGCGAAAATGGCTCGGGTGTCTGGCATATGGCAAGCTTTGTGCTCCGCTGGCTTAATTAACATAATTATGATCAAAAAAGCCCGCAGAATTCGGAAAGTTTTGCCTCAGATTATTTTTTTTGGGGAAACTTGCTGGGAATTTCAGTTTCAAGAGCGGCACCTGCCAGGATTTGTTTTCCCAGCATCCGCAGCTATTTATCTTGCGCGCGAGCTCCCCCAAAGTATGCAGCATAAGTAGTCCGCACACAGACACCAGTCACACACACACACACACACACACACACACACACACTGATGCACTCGGTGTTGAGTGCACTTTCCACTTTCACTTTGCGCTCGCTTGTTGACTGCTTCCCATCTCACGTTGCCATCCCTGCCTCCCTTGCACTTTCATTATTTGCGTTTAGCTCACGCAAGTCTCGCATTACACACACACTCGCACTCGCTCTCGCACCCCCACCCTCGTGGCACACTCACACACACACACCCGCAGAGGGGCAAGAGCACAAAGCCCCGTTTCATTGTCATTTGCGCCTCAACGTATGCCTTGCATTCTGTCGGTGACTCATGTCCATGAAGTAAAAATTCCATTCCAGCAGCAATTTCATCTCCGGCCATACTCTTTAAGCGGGAATTATAGTTGGTTTATAAAGCCGAGCCTTAGATTTTAATATTATATATAAAATGATATATTTTATATTTTTTGGGGTGTGATTTCCGAATAAAGCGGGGGCTTCTCTGTGGTTCAGAGAGATTGGGTGGCTTCTGAATGTTTATTATTCAGACAAGAAAAGGACACACTTCATTTAAATCATTTAGTTATTTATTAGCTTAATTTATTTGCCTAAACAGTATATATCAGTTTTGTTAAAAAATGCCTTATTTATTAATCATATTTTGTTGAACACCTTTTTTCTCATTACTCATTACAGAGCAAGTAATTAAATTTTAATTTAAATCCTATTAATATTTAAGTTAGGTAAAGCTGAGCTCTTGTATTTAAAGAAGCTGTATTAATTATTCAGGGCAAATACAAATCAGGATTTCATATAAGCATATAAACTTAGAAATCTTATTCAACAGGGAATTTTTACTTTAATTTATATCATATATCATTTATATATGATCATTTCTATTCTTTAAAAGCCATTTTTGTGGTTAAATCTTCCTACTAATGGTACTTATTATTATTATAATAATTTACTTTAGTTATTATTTGTAAACTTTGCTCAATTTAGAAAGAGAACTAAAGTGCGAAGATTAAGTTTTGTAAATATAAAGTCCTGTGAGTTTTTTGATTCGATTTAGATAAAGAAACATTCAGTTAGTCTTAGTAAATTTCTCATCTCGAATGTAAACTAGACATTAGTATTATTTACCAAAGTGCATAGGTGCTTGTACTAGAGTATTGGGTCCAAGCTATTTCGACCATTGTTTATTCCTTCAGCCTGACAGCATTTTGTGCTTACTAACTGGTCACCCACTGGCCTCCGATTTCTGTTGGGCCACCAAAAGCCCACCATACATCCACCGTCCCTCATCCTGGAACTTATGAAGCAAGTTTCTGCCATTTCATTTTTTCTCTGCTGTGTGTACTCGTAGTTGACACTTGTTTTTGTTTTTTGGTTCCAAGGGGGCGAAACAATGGGTCCGAGGATGGTAACATACAGTTTTTGTCATGTTTGTTGATTGTGAAAGTTGGTGAAGCGCTTTTTAACAGTTTTCGTGACACTCTCTGTCCCTGTCCCGGGCCATGGCATGTATATTTTATGCTTTGTTGCCGCGGGCCAGGACCAGACAGGACACCACTGACATGGCCGGGTGACCTTAATGCACCAATGACGTGTTCGAGTGGAAGGCACCCGACATGCCCGCCAGTCGCTACTATAGCCCCTGCCATTGGACTGTCTATAATGCAATTTTCCGGTCACTTTAAGCCAACTCGAAATGAAAACGGTGAATAATTTATTAGACACGAACAACAGAAACAGAAAAGCAAAAATAAAAATAAAACCGATTATCAATCATGGATGAATTATGGGTGGAGGCGGCCTGCACTGTGGCTCGACTGCGGTCCCTTATTAAACCAGTTCCAGGTGCCACTGAGTTGCATGTGGCAAGGACATTGGCCAAAGTTCCATGCCGCACTCCATTTGCTAAGAGCCTTTCCAATCGCTGCCGTCGCTGCCATTCAATCGCAGAGCGTAATGAGTTTCTGCGGCCAGCTTGTTAAGTCCTTTGTGGGGTTCTAAAAATGCAGGAATTTCTATAAATATTTATTTATAGCTGCCACTCTAAAATGGCAACTGAAGTGTGCCGTTTCTGTTGGCTTTTAGCAGAAGAAACCGAATGGAAGTTCGTTGTAGGTCGCTTTAAATTAAATTCAAATGGCTAAAGTAGATGTAGATGCAGTTAAAAAATTCCCATAAAAGTGTAACGCTTTAAAAATGCCATCTCTTCTAATAAATCTATCTCTATAAAAAATAAATTTCTTTACAATTGCTTTATTTATTATCTAAGAATATCTTGAACTCTTTTATTGTATAACATTTTCAATATTATTTTCCAAACACTTGAATTCCGACATTTACGAGTATTGGCCATCATTTCTCAATCGCTGGCCATTTATTTGACTCACCTTGTCCAGATTTTAGATATATGTGCTCCCACAAGCATATATATTCGCGAGCAGCCAGAACAAATTGCGCTCCATAAACATCAATCAGCAAGGCGTCTTCGTCCAATTGAAATTGAATTCGAAAATAGCCAACTAATGGCGTAATTTCAATTCGAATGAAAATTATATTTCCTATATACATATAGTATATAGCGTGTGGTTAATTGAAAATATTATCAGCAATTGGAATAGCAATTTTCTGGGTTAATAAGCGTTGTTTATACTTCTGCTCAGTTCATTGATTTTTCCCTGCCACGACTTAATATTATGCTCTTTACTATCAGGAAGGATTTATAATTTATAATTATTTTGTTTTTTTTTACAAACTTCACAAGCATATATTTTAACTATTAGGCCTTTTTTAAAATAATACAATGATTAAAGTATAATTTAAAAAAATCTGATAGGGTATGGCGAACATCATTATGAAAGAATGATCTTAGTTTTCTTTGTTTAAGTATCTTTCAATTATGCCATAAATTTGCCTGTGTATTTTAATTAATGGGCTTTGCCCCCCTGGTGTTTCTCTGTAAATAATGTTATTTAATCGAAAGAATATTATAGGAAAATTTAAAATTGTGTATGATTTAAAGTACTGACAATTTTGTCCTTGAACGAATCACCTTTGAAGCCATCGATTCGCAAAATGCCGCTGATGCCTGTCAGTCTGTCAGAGGATGGAATTCATCACTTGGCTGACCTCAGCAGCGGATGCTAAAATCGTTTCCATAGTACCATAGTACATATATCCAGTCGAGCGACATGGGACTTACCCCCTGCCCCTATCCCGATAGAGTCCATTTGCACTCTCACAATTGCGGGGCTTTGTTTGTTGGCTTAATGTAAAATATTGTGTATACGCCAGGTTGTACATTAAAAGCTTTGGGCCACAATAAGCAAAACATTTTCCTGTTATTTATAGTAATTTTTCTCCATATGCCAACGGCAGGCAGAGCTAATGTTGTTGAAATTCTAATATATTTCCTGGGATTAGAGGAGTTAAATGATGGCGAAGATTAAGGTGACGACAGATAATTCAATTATATTAATCACTGTCATTAGTTTGGTGGGACATAGCTAATTGTATTTAAATGATTCAAGTATCCCCTTAAGTTGAACTAGATAATTGTTGTTATTTATATATTTTCTAATTTTCAAACGCAGACTTTTCAGTTTCCCTTGTATAGAGTAATTCAAATGTTCCACAGAAATGCTATACCACAGAACTTGATCAAATTATTTGTAATTTTGGCGTCTTCGAAATAAATACAAATTTTAAACAAATCGAAGAGGGCATTACTCAGCAGTAAATCTCTCTTTAAAAGGTAAATCTATACAGAATAAATTCAGAGAAGGCCAGACACAGTTCGTTCTGGGATATTCCCAGCTAACTGACCCTGCTTTCCAAAAGCTTATCCCAGAGGGTCGTGGCACTTGAATATTCGTTTACAAATAATTCAAATGTTCCACCGAAAGGCTATACCACAGAACTTGATCAAATTATCTGTAATAATTATTTAAACCCAATTTGAACCTGTAGAACACTTCGAAATAAATACAAATTTTAAACAAATCGAAGAGGCCATTACTCTGCAGTAAATCTCTCTTTAAAAGGTATATCTATAAAGAATGAATTCAGAGAAGGCCAGACACAGCTCGTTCTGGGATATTCCCAGCAAACTGACCCTGTTTTCCAAAAGCTTATCCCAGAGGGTAGTGGCACTTGAATATTCGTTTACAAATAATTCAAATGTTCCACAGAAATGCTATACCACAGAACTTGATCAAGTTATCTGTAATAATTATTTAAACCTGTAGAGTTCATCGAAATAAATACAAATTTTAAACAAATCGAAGAGGCCATTACTCCGCAATAAATCTCTCTTTAAAGGGTATATCTATAAAGAATGAATTCAGAGAAGGCCAGACACAGTTCGTTCTGGGATATTCCCAGCTAACTGACCCTGTTTTCCAAAAGCTTATCCCAGAGGGTCGTGGCACTTGAATATTCGTTTACAAATAATTCAAGTGTTCCACAGAAATGCTATGCCACAGAACTTGATCAAATTATCTGTAATAATTTTTTAAACCCAATTTGAACCTGTAGATTACTTCGAAATAAATACAAATTTTAAACAAATCGAGAAGACCATTACCCAGCTGTAAATCTCTCTTTAAAAGGTAAATCTATATAAAATAAATTCAGAGAAGGCCAGACACAGTTCGTTCTGAGATATTCCCAGCTAACTGACCCTGTTTTCGTGGCACTTGAATATTCGTTTACAAATAATTCAAATGTTCCACAGAAATGATATGCCACAGAACTTGATCAAATGATCTGTAATAATTATTTAAACCCAATTTGAACCTGTAGATTACTTCGAAATAAATACAAATTTTAAACAAATCGAAAAGGCCATTACTCCGCAATAAATCTCTCTTTAAAAGGTAAATCTATACAGAATAATATTCAGAGAAGGCCAGACACAGTTCGTTCTGGGATATTCCCAGGTATCTGACCCTGCTTTCCAAAAGCTTATCCCAGAGAGTTGAGGCACTTGAATATTCGTTTACATGCCACAACCGACACGTTCCCCGCATAAATTGGTTTCGGCGAAATGCGTACATTATCTGGAATCGAACCATTGCACTTTGTTTATTGATCTTGATGAACTTTGCCTTTGAATTTGTCCCTTCCTGTCTATATAATGGTGCCTTCCGCACCATTGTCTCCAGCCGGGAGGTGAGCTGGCCTGTTTATTATGGCTAAATATTTTCATGCCGATTTTTACATTTCGGAGGCGGTCGGTTTGGATGTCGTGTTTGTTTTGATAATTTTTTGGACGCTGTGTGCACGCTGGAAATTTGTTTTTCTCTTCACGAAGCTTTTATGTAATTTTCTTTTTCGTGGTCTTGACTTTTACAAGGTGAAAAATGTTCTTTGGAAATGTGGCCCATAAATTTGAACTGAAATTGCCCCAAAGAAGAAAAATCGGAATAAGGCGAACACGGAAAGCCAGCAGCAACGCGACTCGCTGACATGGACATGGACATGAACTTGTCTCTTATTCTCTGTCATTTGTCGTCGGCGTCTTTATTTGTTTATTTACTCTGCCCAACGACTTCGCTTCTAATTTGGCTTTTATGCCTCGCTTTACAATTCGGCCGACTCTGTCGCTTCTGTCGCGTCTGTCGCAGTTAACTAGTCTCGTTTCTGTGGGCCACTTTGGCTGTCCTGGCCAAATTTATTCCAATTCCTATTCCCCCCTCCAGTCTCTGCTGTCTGGGCGAACATGTCGAACATTTTGTCCGCTTCGCTGCCTGCTCATGGCCCGTAAGCCGACGCGCCTTTGGCCCAGAGTCTGCTGGCCATAAAGTGTTGGCGCCGTTCGACGGAAGTATCTGAAATCAGCAGAGATGCCGGCCAAGTCAGCTGGAACATAATACATAATTCCAACGCACCAACTGAAATCTGGAAGTGGCTCTCAGCGCTGCCCATTTCTTGGCAGGTTGGTTATAAGCTATTTTGATGGAACCTTCTTTTAACGGTTGGGAGTTTATTATTTTTTATATAAAAAAAAGCACGATTTTGACAAGTTTATGCCTTGGCATCAATCTTGAGCACAGCGTTAGCCATAAAAAAAATACTATATAAAATACAATTCTAATTATTGCCGAAAAATATAATGAAATATCGGAATACAAATAACAATATTACAATTATATAAAAAAGTATGTTCAACAATACTTATGTATGGATTCTAAAGTCCTGACTTCGTCTCGCTCTATATAATGCCTAACAGATAAATATTAAAGTGATAATAAAACACAGACAGCTTATATTTCAATGTGATTTATCGAGGTCAAACTAATTTTTGATTGGCTTTCTGATTCAAAAACAACTAGTGAAAACTTTAGATAAATTGTAGAGATATTTTAAATTTGAATGTGAATTATTGCTGTCATTGTGGAGCTGTTTTATTAACCATATTTTCGATGGGTATTCCGGCCAAAAGACCAAATGACCGGTGAATGTCTTCAGATATGCCAAAAGACAACGTACAGCTGCCCGTGCGAAGAAATAAAAAATTCTGGCTTAGTCCCACAGATTTTATAGTTGTCCTCGCTATTATATGGTTGTTGTCGTTTTTGTTCTAAATCCGCCTGAATTGAAATGGAAGATTAGTTAGTCATAGATTAGTCAGAATTCGTGACATGAAGACATACTGTTCCCTGAATTTTCCTGAGTTGATAAATAATACTATTTATCAGTTTCTTGATGGATAACCCCGATCTATTGCTCGTTTTGTGATGATTAATTATAATTGTATAATATGGGTCACTCCATCCGGCCTATGCGACATAGTGCAATTATCTCCAATAACAGCCATTGTAGTTATCTTCAATCTATACTAAAATATATATATATATTAAAGTTTGTGAAGAACATATAAATTTCTATCTTCTTCAGAAAATAATCTAAAATTGCAGCAATTTAAATAAGTATTTATTTATAGAACTCTAAAATGGTTTAAATCAAAGGAGTCTAATAAACTAAGAATACAATGATGTGCTTTATGAACCCTCTTATTATTTTGAGCTCCTGCCGCATCACTGAAGGACAGACAGGTTCCTTAATCAGGTCGCAAATCAAGTGCTGGGAGACATAGGCGGAAATCTAAATTTGGCATTTGGCATTGTTGCTCACGACGTGCGAGGGAACGGGAGCTGGGTTGCCTGGGGAGCTGGAAATCTCGTTGCCAAGGCTGTCAGGCTGGATCCACGTCCCGGCCTCACAGCTCGGGTCCTGCCATAAGAGACAATTTATTTGGCTCTGCTTTAAGCCCGGTCTGGCGAGGTCGCCTTTGGCCAGAGGCATTTATTATTTTTCTTAATTAAATCTGAATTTTTCTTGCGAGCGCGTGTGTGCGGACATCAGGCGCTTAAAATGAAGGCAGGACTGACGAATGCCGCCGCCCACCGGGCTTAATGCTGATACAGGAGTGGAATAAAGGGCTTACTGCACATCCTGCAGCGTGCGACAATAATAAAAATGCATGCCCGTTAAAGCCGCCTGTCTGGTCGAAGCCCCGCCTCAACCCTTGACCTCCGGCGCTACATTGAAACTCATTTAAGTAGAGCCCGGACGGGGGCTGCGAATGCCACTAATTAAGCCTAATGGCGCATGAAACATGCATTAAAACTAATGTGCAGGCCTCGTCGGCACAGTCAGCCGGGGGAGGAGCGATGGGGAGGTGGCGAGATGGAGATGGCCTTGCCAGTTGTGTCGCTGTGCGGCAAGAGTGGCCCCTGGTATTCGCCCCCTTTAACGATGGCAGCCTAATTTTATGCTACGCAATATTTTGTTGTTGAAGTGGTGGTGGGAGCAAGGCGAGACCCCCTGGTAATAGGTGGAACGAAAGCTCCCCATTACTATAAATTTTCGAATAAAGCTCCACCAAACTAATTCTCATTTCGATAATTTCCCAATGCATTGCACATCCGTTGCTAATGTACAGACATTCCCTGTTAAGGCGAAGAGCGCTATACATCGTTGTTGAAGTGTTGTTGAACTGTTGTTAAACTACTAATTACACTGATTTATGGTGCAAATTTGGATGGAACCAATTTCCAATTTGATAATTTCTAAAACTATTATTGCATTAACAGATAAAGGGATGTAAGGTGCCTGCTCTTCGTGGTTCCTAATTCTGAACAATAATTTGCTTTAAGAGTGATTTCCTGTTAAGGAGAAGAGCGCTACATATCGTTGTTGAAGTGTTGTTGAACTGTTGTTAAACTACTAATTACACTGATTTATGGTGCAAATTCGGATGAAACCAATTTCCAATTTGATAATTTCTTAAACTATTATTGCATTAACAGATAATAGGATGTAAGGTGCCTGCTCTACGGCTGTGTAGAGCTGTAGGAGAATTTCTTAGGCAGGGCTAATTTAATGCTTTAAGCAAAACCATGAGAAACTCTGTGGCTGAAATATTTATGAATGGTTCCTAATTCTAAACAATATTTTGCTTTAAGAGTGATTTCCTGTTAAGGAGAAGAGCGCTGCATATCGTTGTTGAAGTGTTGTTGAACTGTTGTTAAAGTACTAATAATACTGATTCATAGTGAAGAGTTGGAAGAAGCCGACTTCAATTCGATAAGTTAGTTGCCTTTTTGTTTTGTTATATTGTTCAACAGTTCGAAGAGTTCCTAGGCATTGCGAATAGGGACATACATTGCTGTTGCAATATCTTTAAATGGTAGCTAATTTTAGACAATACTTTTCTTTTAAAGTGGGAAGCAACAAGTCTAGAGATAGAGACAAAATGCCTTGCAGTTAATTTGATAAACTTGACGCCAGTTGCCAATTACATTTACAGTTTCGAAGAGGCGCCTGATTAGACTTCATTGGAAGTCCCCTTCCCCACAAAACAAGATATTCGCTGTCAAGGGGCAGTGAAGCAACCACTAATGAAGCATTATGGCTGTCGTAAACCGGCAGAAGCGGCAGACAGCTATGCCGCAAATCCACTAAAAACGTTTACGGCTTACGTGCAACATGGGCCGTGGTCCAAGCCATAAGTGGCACGTACCAGCCCCATCAAAAGCCGCAAAAGTGTCCCCACAAATTGGCCCGCTGCAACACGTTTGCAGCAGATGCAATTGATTTTCCCTCAGAGCATCCGACCCCGCCCAAATAGGCAAGTAAACGCTGTGAGCTGGGTCTGGGTCTGCCTTTAAAATAATCTGGAATTCATATTTTACGAGTGTAGATTTGGCCGAATGACGTTCTGCCGCTTCATTGAAGCAATAAATTTAAAATATTCACTAAATGCCACGGGAGCGATGCGAAAAACTCATGACAATGATATATACGGGACCATGCTGGCTCTCCCAGGCATCCGCCGTGACTGTGTGCATGGCACTTTACGGAGCGGAGCGGGCACTCGGCCTTCAACCGGAAGTGACTTACGCACGGCTGCATCAGGCCGGAAGTCGGGCGGCGAGCGAGATAGAGACAATAAAATGTTGGGGCAAAATATAGCCCCACTCGAATGAATGTCAACATGTTGATAACAAAATACATGAAGCAAACTTGCAGAGAAAGCACAAAAAAACTTTTTCGTGCTCGTAAAATAGGAAGGAAAAATATTGTTAGAAAATATGAGGAAGTGGATTTTCCACACACAGAACTCGTTCTCCCGCTGAAGGTTGCATAATAAATTTAATTCCAACTATTACACCATGAAATATTTACTGCAGAAGGTATTTGCAAATGCACAATGTATGTTTGCAAAGTATGGTAGCCAAAAAACAGAATGTTGCTACTAGCATAAATTTAAAAAAATACGAGTAACGTATAATCTCTTAAATCGCAAAAATATATGTGTTTTTATTTTGCAGCAGAGCTTATGTTGTGATAAACGCTATATTGAAATGGTATTCAGACTTATTTTTTATTTATATTTCACTATTTTGTATACTTTTTGTATTTCATAGGGTGCTATCATTCATTTTTTATAAAATAGCCTAGACTAAGAGATAATTCCAAATTATATTTAATTTATCCAATAACCACAATAACCCATATCGGCCCAGACATTAAAAGCGTTTTTGAAATCACTTTAAAAGCTGTTTAAAAGTATGCAACAAAATGTTTCAGGCTACCAATATCGGGTCATATTGTTTTATTATCATGGCACTTTTTGTATTTATACATATCTTTATTTAGATACATTTTTGTAGTTTTGGATAACCTTTAGATAGTGGTTTCTGGAGAACCTGTTTCTCTTTTGTCTAAAAGCCGAATCTATACATGAATTTGGTCAAAATTTAATTGGAACTCGAACTATTTTCTCAAAAGTGAAGACCGTATCGGGCCAATTATTTATAAGCCTCTATTGTTACGCTGCCATGGGGCTCCAGCATTCCTTAATGGAGGCGCACATGGTCGGCAGATGATACTCGTTAGTCAACTCACCGGGCCCCAACTCTCAGCCCCGCAATTGTGTGCGCCTGCAAATATGCAGTGGGTTTTGCTTTATTTGCTGTAAGGAATTTTTCAATGCTACATTGTTCGGCGAAAAAATGAAAATCATTTATGTGAAAACAATAAAATCTGCGCTTGGCCGCGCAAGCATGCCGCAAACCGAATACAATAACATAGACCGCAGAGCAGAACAAAACAAAAACTTCACCAAACAATTTGGCTACGAAAAAATTAATGAAATTTATGTTCGCTGTTGGCTGTTGCCTGTTAGCTGTCGGCTTCTATATCAAACATTTCCATTGTTCCCAGAAGTGACGTTTAGGGCGAGGTTCCTGCTTCCTAGAGCATACAGTTTTTAATTTATAGTTTCGGCCGTCTCTTTAGGTGAAAGCCAAGCAAAAACAAGCCACAATGGCCGAAAGTTTATGCATTGTAATGCGCTCCAAGGAGAGTGCACAGTGAATGCTCCCTAAAGATGACTCGGGCGAATGATAAACCCTCCCGCTCCCCTCTCTCTAGGGGCTATTGTAGATTATTTGTGTGTCATTGGCTATTTAAGCCAAAGCTACTCGGGGGCAAAGGGAAGCAGCAAGTGCACGGCAGTGGAAAGTGTTTTGTGGTCTTATTTGGGTCTGGTGTCATTTGTCTTCCTCAGGCCATGGGGCTATAAAGCTGACATTCTGGGTAATTATGGTATACATATATATATAGGAAATGGCTTTGTTAGACTTTGGATTATGGGGATAACATGTGCTTGATCCTCTTGCGACTCTACAAGTTGTTGAGTCATAGTTGGGGGAGCAGGTAGGAATATGCTAAGGGAAAATGGTTATTGAGTGTTATTCCACTTTAATATTGTAGTTGTGGAGCTAAGGTATAGCGGAAAAATTCCTAGGGTTTGGAAATCACTTTAAAAGGTGTCTAAAAATATGCAATAACCTGGTTGAGGTACCAAATTCAGTTTGTTTTTAATATTACGATGATATAGAATAGCCTTAACGAATAATATAAATAGCCTTAAAAGTATTATTTTCCATAAAAGTTCTTTTTTTTTACTTTTTGCACTGAAAGTCTTAAAATATTCTAAGAGAAAATGGCTATTGAGTGTTATTCCACTTTAATATTTTAGTTGTGGAGCTAAGGTATCACTAGGGTTTGGAAATCACTTTAAAATGTGTCTAAAAGTAGGCTATAACCTGATTGAGGCACCAAATTCAGTTTGTTTTTAATATTACGATGATGTAGAATAGCCTTAGATGGAGTTTTAAGTAACTTCAACCCGTTTGTGGGGTCAATGAATAATATAAATACCTGTAAAAATATTATTTCCCACCAAACTCCTTTATTTCCATTTTGCACTGAAAGTCTTAATCTAATTGTTGTGGGACCTATACAAAAACTAAGAAAAATACAATTATTCACCCCTTTTCACCACTGTTAATAACATAGCTTTATTATTATTCTCTTCCCCCTTCTACCCTCTGTTAAATTAATTATTACCGCCATGAATCAATGAACTATCCACCCGACTGCGATTTTTCCTCCATATGCCCCTTAGCCATGGTTTACTGTGCATGTATTTTGCATAATAAGCTGCTTAGAAACGCAGCAGCAGAAAGGGCAACTTGCCATAACTTAAATTGAAAATGTAATGCTATTAACACTCCACTCAGCCGCCGTTCCCCGCATCACCCGCCGCCGATCCATAGTTAAATTTGCATATTACGACACAGTCATGTTTAAAGTGTTACGTCCGCGCCCCCCGCCGCCGTCCGCGTCGCTTGCAACATTTTGCATAATAAACAGATTAGTTTTTTAGGGCTCACCTGCATGTCGCCCACCCACACACACACACACAGCTGCAAGGGCGAGTACAAAGGCGCAGCCGTGCTTCGAGTACATGTAATTAGAAACCTACATTGCCCGCTTTTGGGCAGTGGCCTTTGTTTATGCAAATGTTTAAACACTAGACTACTTAACCCACATTCAAATGCCAGCACAGTAACACACAGACAGAGCACATGTGTCTCGTTGCATAAGCACCCGCACCCACACCAGCACACCACAGCAGCACGCACACACGCACACACACTCTTGAGCAGCAACAAGACCAAAAGCACAACACACGAAATTGGCACTAACACACAGATGATGCACAGCACAGCACAGCAACTAACTAGCGAGCAGCCGGAAGACAAGAAGAATGAGAAGAATGAATGTTTTAGCAAAACTGCATTTTAAAATATTGTGTGTGTTCTCTCTCCCCTTTCCACACCAACACCACTCCATTCCAATTTAGCGCTTGGCCTAAAAGTATGCTGCATCATTAGTGTCAGAGCGGAGGGCTCGCCAAAACTACACCAACGCTACACCAACGCTACAACAACGCTACACCAACAAGGAGAAACAAAGGAAAAACTGAGGAAGCAGCCGGGAAAATTGAAAATGCATGCTCATTAGTAATGGCAGACGGGACGAGCGGCAAAAACTAACTGAAAAGCGCATTGCGAGCACCGAGCACCGAGGCGACAGCGACAGCGACAAGTTCCTAAGTCAAACGCCATTCATAATTAGCAACAGCAACAGCAAAAACACCACCACCAACAGGGGTGGCAGATGGGCCCAAGGTTGCAGGAACATCTGGCAAAAGTCAAGGACGAGCTGTAAAATATATTTGGGGAAAGCATGGCCCAAGCAAGCAACTCCAGTTATCTCGAGCCCCACCAGAAGACGCCAGAGTCGCACTCAGCGAGCTGATTTCGAGAGCCCGACAAATTAGCAGAGCGCGCAAATTATCGCCGGGGAAATTGATAGATTCGATTAGCAACATAAAAAGCCAGACTCAGAGCCAGCGACGGCGGCTCCTTTAATTTGTCAACCTCCCAGGACGAACCATCCCGTCGGACTTCCGCTAAATCCATCGCTTTAAGCCAACAAACATCGAGTCATGCCTGAGCAGGATAATTACGATGATGAGGTAATTTCTTTTGTTATACTTGCGTACCCAGCCAACCGCCGGCGGAGAAAAATAAAGCACAGCACGGCCCAGAGAGTGCGGCCAAAAAAAGAATATGTTTTCAGCCCAAATATAATTAGGCATAATTAATTTTTAAAACAAATATTGCCCGAAACGTGTGTGCGCGTGCTGGGTTACCAACCTGCGTTCACTTCTTCGGGCCTTCTGCCGGGATTAGGCTTTTTCAAATTGAAGGCCCGAACCCGAACTTGGCGTTGGGATTAAAATTTTAAATTGAATAATGACTGGGAAAATTGAAGAGCGCCCGAAAACACATTAGGAACTGCAGGAATCGCTAAATGGGCTAGCTGACGTAAGCAGAATATGAGGTTTATTGTTGTTTAACATATTTAACTTGTAATGCAGAAATTAAAAAAAATGGTTACCTAATATTCAAAGAAAATCCTGGCTTACAACAATTTATCTGTATTTATTTTATTGATGCAAACATTGGTAGTTAAATGAATATTAATTAGTAAGCCAATTAAACAACTGCCATTGTGTAGATTTTTTATATTGTTGCAGGTAATTTATAAAATTGACTAAGCATTAAACTGATATTTTGGTAGATAAAAGTCAATGAAGGCGGCGTATAATTAGCTTTATGATTTTATGATAAATTATACTAGCTTTGTAATTTAAATATTCCTTAAAAAATGGTTACCTAATATTCAAAGAAAATCCTGGCTTACAACAATTTATCTGTATTTATTTTATTGAATTAATGGCAACATTGCACACATTGGAAATTATATGAAAATTAATTAGTAAGCCAATTAAACAACTGCCATTGTGTAGATTTTGTATATTATTGCAGGAATGAGTAATTTATAAAATTGACAAAGCATTAACCTGATATTTTGGTAGATAAAAGTCAATGAAGGCGGCGTATAATTAGCTTTATGATTTTATGATAAATTATACTAGCTTTGTAATTTAAATATTCCTTAAAAAATGGTTACCTAATATTCAAAGAAAATCCTGGCTTACTACAATTTATCTGTATTTATTTTATTGAATTAATACCAACATAGCAATTGGAAATTATATGAAGATTAATTAGTAAGCCAATTAAACAACTGCAATTGTGTAGATTTTTTACATTATTGCAGGAATGTGTAATTTATAAAATTGACTAAGCATTAACCTGATATTTTGGAAGATAAATGTCAATGAAGGCGGCGTATAATTAGCTTTATGATTTTATGAGTTATTGTTGTTTAACACAATTAACTTGTAGTGCAGAAATTTAAAAAATTTGTTACCTAGTATTCAAAGAAAATCCTGGCTTACAACAATTTCTCTGTATTTATTTATTGAATTAATACCAACATCGCAAAGATTGGAAATTATATGAAAATTAATTAGTTAGCCAATTAAACAACTGCCATTGTGTAGATTTTTTATATTATTGCAGGAATGCGTAATTTATAAAATTGACTAAGCAATGTCAATGAAGGCGGCGTATAATTAGCTTTATGATTTTATGATAAATGATACAAGCTTTCTAATTTAAATATTCCTGAAAAAATAGAATGCCATTAAGGGAAGAATCCTTTATGCATATTCCTGTTTATTTTATTAGCTTATCATTGAGATAATCCATTTATTTGGACTTGCGAATCAGGAAACAAAGTTCGATTGAAGGGTGACAAGTCGGGAAATCCCCTTACTGGTTAGATCACCTTCCGCCATCGGACTTATTATTAGCTCCACTTGGCCAACGAGCTGACTGGGCTCTTACATCGCCACTTGAGCCGCTACCCACTCTGATTCCAGCATTGAGAAGTCCTTCGAGGGGGCGGAAAAGTTCACTCGACGACTCGCGCAGGCGGCCACTCGAGCTTCCTCGTCGTCCTTCGTCCTTCGTCCTTAGCGCTTCTCCCGCTTTTGGCCATTGGGTGATGGGTGTGATGGTCAGCCTTTGCCGCCTCGCTGCATTCTTGGCGGCGCCATGGAGTCAGCTTGCGGCCGCGATGCTAATTGAAATAAATTCCGCAAGCTTCCCGGCGAAAAGCGCTGACAGCAGCGCCTGCAATTGCCAAATTGAATTAGCCATGTCCTGCATGCCGGCGACTTCGTATGTGATTTGCATACTAAGTTAGCTAAGGACAGGGCAGGACGAGTGGGAGTGTCGAGCGCCTGCGAGGATAAACAGCAGTCGAAATGGCAATCAGCCATTCGAGCGGAAATCAATTAGCCGCCGCTTTCCCCTCCCACGAGCCATCCCAGTTGTGGATGCAATGGAGTTTGACGTGGCATCCAATCTATTTCAACTGTGGTGATGGGACTAATGAGGGCTGACAGGTGTTATTGTGCACGTCACAAGCATTAGCCTTGAATACATACCCCAGCCTTCATATTAAACCCCGAAGAGATCAAGATATATATGTCTGCAGTGCACCTAACTTATCTCTCAAGAGAATTCATCTCTCTCAGCCTTGAATAATTTCCATCTGCACTCTTTTTGATGCAGAAAGCTCAGAAGCTAATAGCAGGGCACATTTTTCTTTTTAAAATCTGCACTTACCAGAATAACTGCATAATTAAGAGTACGTCCTCTGAAAAGAAACTTCTCGAGAGCCGTAGGACTCCGTCTTTATTCAGCAATTTGTCAAAGCAACTTCTGGGCCAGGCCAGCAAAGTTGGCAAGCCTTCTAAGGTATTTACCCAGACATTAAGTCATGAAAACATAAAGACATCCTGGCAAGATAATCGCTCTTGAACTACCAGCCAAAGTTAGACGATGCACATATCGCGTTCAATTGTGTCAGCGCTGGCATATTACATTTTATTTTGACAAATTCAGGCAACTTAACGACCGCCGACAGCCGCCACACCTGCAGGAACAGGACGAACAGGACGATCAGGGTTGCCAGGGGAGAGGAGAGAAAAATAAGCAATCATGGCCGTGTAATGGAAGCTCAAGTGTGTGTTGACATAGAGGCAGTCCCCTCCGCCGCACACACCTCACACACCTGACGACAGAGGTACAAGTACACACGTGACAGTTATAGCAAATGCTGTGCAGTTATGGCCTTGAGCTAAACTGCTGTTGACAACGGCACCCAATGCCAGGGGACAGGTGAGCGGGGCAGGCACACTCGCAGGTAGACAATGGGGCTGCCTGCCGGAAAGCCAGGCACACACACCGAAGCTATGGCTGCCAGCTAGCAAAGGATGCACTGCACAGAGAGAAAGTCCTTAAAAAAGTCCTATAAAAATCAACAAATAATAACTCAACTCACGTTTACTTCCATTTGGGGTTAGTTTACTCTCTCCTATGGATAATGATCGAAAGTCTGGCTTATAATTTCTATTTAAATTCCCATTTAGTCCCTTGATTTTCTCTGTGTATGTGTGTTGCATCCTTTTCGCAATCGCAATCGACTGAAAGACTGTTTATGGATTTCGTGTTTGACAGGAAGGCAGCAGGCCATAAAGATAGCCTACTAATGTCGCCCGCCCACGACAAAGGTAGTATTACCCCGACGTAGGGTTTTCCCAGAGCTCCTCCAAGGTTTCCAATATTCACCTAAAAACAAAAACGAATCCACCGGGAAATGCAATAAGTCAGCTTTCATTGGCTGGGAAGTTTTCCCTACTCTGACTTTGAGGAGGACTCTTGTGAGGAATATCCGTGAAATCTGCTTTTTCGTCTTTATCAAAGGTCAGCTCAAATATGCCTATACTCTTGAGGAAAACTTAAATAATAATACTGAACACTTAATCCAAATACTGTAAATCTATCTTAAAATGAAAAGGTTGTTTATACTAGCTTTTTTCAGTTTTCAAATGATTAATTTAGGAACTTATAATATTCTTTACTAAAAAACCATTAAAACTAGCTAAGTTCCAAAGCAATTTTCTTGATTTTAAATACTTAGTGACTCATTTGAATTATTTCCTGTGGCACATCTTTTCTCCCTTAAGCCCAAGAACCTTGGCATTATTTTTAGTTTAGTCTCAAGAAGACCAAAATTTGAAGAGCAGTTCATAAATGACCGTCTTTGGGTGCCAGACAGCTGTCTTTTAATGCGATTAACTGGGCCATCTCCAGCGCAGTGGGCCAGCTGGCAAGTTAATTGAAAACGACACTTTCGCTGCCAGCGGGGCCAAGTCCCCGTTCCCGTTCCCGACCCCCTTCCTTCGACAACTACTATGGCTGGCATCTATTTTTAATGCGCTTAAGAGTATGCAAAGAATTTTAGCGCTCAGAGCTTAATACTATGACAACTTATGCAAATAACCGGCAGCTCCCCACCGCTTAACCCCTTGCAGCCGGCGCTTTCAACTTTCTGCACTCGAGGAGCGGCCAAAGTTTGCCCAGCTCAACCGCAAAAGGCGGCTAATGCTCCTCCCGGGCCTGGAGAGGAAGTGGAGGTGTATGTGGGTGCCAAGTGCCATGGGTTTCCCATTGGCATTATCTCTGGCCCCTGGCCAGCTGAGAGTGAGAGTGAAAGTGTGGGAGGACTTAATTTGGTTATTCCGAACGCGGTGGGGCTTCACCTTAAACTTGGAGCGAACACTGCGGCTTGCTGTGGCTTAAATCCCAGGTAACCAGGAATTTAATAAAGTCCGATTGTATAGGTATTTCCCAGCGGGAACAACTGGACTGCCTGTTTGCCAGCACAATACAATGAAAATGAAATGATAACAATGTTGATCCAAAGTCCCCGGATAATCAAAAGTCAGCAGGAATAAAGAGCAAACAGAAATATGGGGAAATCCGACGGGCAAACATCATTAAGCGGGGGAAAGTGGTTTCCCATTCCATCAATCCCCAGCTCTTTCACCATTTCCGCTTCCGCCAGCACTTGAATCGGCATCCATTTCCATTACTATTTCCTCTGGTGCATTTCACTTCCACATGTCGAGTGGCGCATTGCGTGCAATTTTGGTTACAATATCCCTCCATTCGGGCCCATTAAGCCAACGGCCTTCGGTTTGTTTATGCCAGCTCAGGGAGCCCCAAATCTCTGGGAATCGAAAAAACCTTTGCTTGCAGTCCGCAAAGTTTGCGGATATTTATGGCCCTCTCATTTATGGGTTTTATAATTGTTCTTATATTCTATTCAATAGTTTACTGTGCAAAGTAATCCCTAGGTTAAAGTCGATGTAAACACATAAATAATTGCCACTCGACCTTGACAACTTTACTGTACAATTTATAGTCCTAAAGTAAACGCTTAAGAAAATAACAAGAACACATTTTAGTTGATGCTTTAAGCCGATTTGTAGCCTAGTTTCCGCCCAAGCCCTGCTCAAGTATCAATAGGCTGGCAACATTTATGAGCCAGCCACATTTGTGGCCAAAACCGAGCTGTATTTAAAGCCAATTTCTTCCGGCTCAATTTTGACTGAAAAATATGTTGCGCCTGTGCCAGGCTCTGCCTAATAGCTGGGCATTAAAAATTTATGGAAATTAATAGCAGACTTTGCTCATGTGCTCTGCCCACTCGGGGGATCCTTCAAAGTCCTCCATTAACCAAAGACGTCAGGAGTAAACTCGTCGAGCCTCTGCCGAAATTGATGACTGTCATTATTTTTAATTCCTTTAGCGTTAACAGCAACTCATCAAGTTGAGTGTTTAAATTTCATTCGTGCTCGTATTTTTGCATATTTACCCGGCATATTTACTGTGTGTGAGTTCGGCATATTTGCCGGCCCGCAATCAAGTTGAGTGGTCCTTGTGTAAGTGTCCTATGACTTGACCCTCCTGACGCAAATGATTCAATTCAATTAAGACAAATGAAGTATACGCCGCGTGTGCCCGCAAGGGATGCCATTATGGTTATGATGGCTCTCACGAAAATATTTTCATGCAGCTAAAAGCCGAAAGCCGAAATAAAGTTGCCCCAAACTTTTCCTGGCTCGGGGTCTCTATTGTTGTTTGATAGTTTGGTTTACGCAGTTTTCACTTCAATACTTGCGGCACAACTCCGCGGCAAGTAATAAATTCAGCGGAAATAGGAGCACATAGCACATACATGTGTACAGTCGGGGGAACCCTTATAAATAAACATGCGAAGGATGTCGAAGGATGCGTGTGCCGGGGAGCACGTTCCCCCGCAATTTGTCCCCATTTGTATGTGAGCCGTGTTATTAATTAAGAATCGCGCTCTGCCAACGTGCACTAATGGCCAAAAGGGAGCTCTGCGGGCTGAGCATATTTATGCGATTTTAATTGAGCGATTTCTCCCTCTCCCCTCGCTCACTGTCTGCAATGGGGGGAAAATCGATTAGTTTTTGGTCTTTGTCTTGTGTTCTTTAAGGGCTGGTAATCCGGAAGGAATTTCTGACCTTTTTTGTGGGGGAAATAATAAGAAAGGAATAAGAAATAATAACAAGTGATGATTTATTGATATAATATCTGCACTAAAAGAGATGAAATATTAGACAAAACTACCTTTTTTCCATGAAATAATACAAATAGAAACTATTACTTATTAACAGTGGAAAAACAAAGATAGTGGTATACTTTACCAGGATCTATTTGTAGATATTAACAAACTCAATGGATATTAGAAGCTAACCAATACAAAATGTATTCAAATATATTGCTAACAATATATTACTCAAAAAGGAAAGCAAAATGATAAATGAAAGACTGTTGTTTATTAGTTTTTGGTCTTTGTCTTGTGTTTTTTAAGGGCTGATAATCCGAAAGGAATTTCTGACCTTTTTTGTGAGGGAAATAATGTGTAAGGTGCCCTTTAACAAGTGATGATTTATTGATATAATATCTGCACTAAAAGAGATGAAATATTATACAAAACTACCTACTACTACAAAAAAAAATATTACTTATTAACAGTGAAAAAAACATAGATAGTGGTATACTTTCCCATGGTATACTTTTCCCAAATATAAACTATTACTTATTAACAGTGAAAAAACATAGATAGTGGTATACCTTCCCAGGATCTCTTCGTAGATATTAACAAACCCAGTAGATATTAGAAGCTAAGCCATACAAAATGTATTCATATATATTGCTAACAATTTATTACTCAAAAAGTAAAGCAACATGATAAATGAAAGCATGTCGAAAATACCCAAAAAAGTGCCTGGAGGCTGTTAAAAACTTAAGGACGGAAGTTATTCAATAGCACATCATCTTAAATGATAAAAAAAATATGTAACAATGTCCCCGCAAATTAATTTGATAAATAATTTGGTATACTTTCCCAGGATATATTAGTAGATATTAACAAACTCAATAGATATTAGAAGCTAAGCCGTACAATATGTATTCGTATATATTGCTAACAATTTATTACGCAAAAAGTAAAGCAACATGATAAATGAAAGCATGTCGAAAATACCCAGAAGAGTGCCTGAAGGCTGTTAAAAATTTAAGGACGCAAGTTATTCAATAGCACATCATCTTAAATGATAAAAAAATATGTAACAATGTCCCCGCAAATTAATTTGATAAGCCCGGGCATTCTGGCACGCAACTCTTGATTAATACATGGCCATTTCTCTATTATCTGGCGGAGGAGTCCCGCTTTACGAGCCCTTAATTAATTATGCGACTAAGCGCCACTGCACGAGTATGTGTGCGACATGATGGACTGACTAGGACGAAATCGGGCACCGACCCGGACCTAGACATAAGCTCCAGCCCCCTCAACCCCCTCGTAAAAATCGGTATCAACTTGTGCGGGCTGCGTGAGTTTAGTTTTTGTCGTGTCTAATTTGGCTGGGCCTCTGCCACTGGGTGCCTTTGTTGCTCGGTTGCTACATTAAATATGCATTAAGCCTTGATTTCCAGGGAGTGGGGGCAGGTCCTGTTCCAGCGTGCGTGTGTGTGGGGGGGGGGGACACAAGGAGTAGCGAGGGAGAAAACTGAATCATCAGTTTACTAATTGCATCTCGGCCGAGCAATTATTGGCCAGTTTATTATGGCCAGGCTTCATAACTCCTGGCGGGGCTAATGGGCCGCACGTGCGCTTTATGTGCAGCATTTGCATTCCATCATTTCTCAATTAATTCCCCTAATGTTGCCCAGTTCCCTCTGATTACTTTTCTTCTCATTTCGCACAGTTGGTCTCCAGCAATCCGAACCAGCGGAACTGGCGCGGCATCCTCATCGCCCTCCTGGTCATCATCATCGTCCTGGCCCTGATAGTCACATCGGTGGTGAGTCCGACACAACTCTAGACTCTAGACACAAATGCATGATATTTTCGGTTATTATCCATGGTCCATTGCGGTGTAGTCAGGGTGTCACAAATCAATTTATATGCAATTAGGTAGGATCTCCTCGCCCAGCCAGGAATCCCCGATTTGATTCAGACACGCACAATGCAATCACATTTACTCAGCAACAAAAATCCTGCAGGCAATAATACAAACACTGTCACAACAATAGCACATACACATACAGCATATACAAACACCAAAATAGCCATGTAAATAGATGGGAAAATTAAATATATTCTGTGTTGAGCACTTTGAATGCTCTTCAGTAGATAGTTAAGAGTTATTCCCTCTAGGAATTCAGATTAAGACTGTCCTGCTTCTAATTCCACACATATATAGTCAAACATTATCGAATATCTCTCTTTTTAAAGAAAGTCCATAGAAAATATATTAAGAGAAAGTTGAAATGGAAGCAGGAACGACAAATAAACTCAAAAAGAACCTTAAACCTTAGGTAAAACCCATAGTTAGGGTATAATACACCATAAAACCCATGTAAATAGAAGGGGAAAATTAAATATATTCTGTGTGGAGCACTTTGAATGCTCTTTAGTACATAGTTGAATATTTAGAGAGTTATCCCCTCTAGGAATTTAGATTGAGACTGTCCTGCTTCCAATTCCACTCATAAATAGCCAAACATTATCAAATATCTCTTTTTTTAAATCAAGTCCATAGAAAATATATTAAAAGAAAGTTAAAAAGTAAGCAGGAACGACAAATAAACTCATAAAGAACCTTAAAATAGGCAAACCCAATAGTTAGGGTATCATACACCAAAAAACCCAAGTAAATAGAAGTGCAAAATGAAATATATTTTGTGTTGGGCACTATGAAAACTCTTTAGTAGAAAGATAAATATTTAGAGAGTTATCCCCTCTACGAATTTAGATTAAGATCGAATCCACTCATAAATAGCCAAACATTATCAAATATCTTTCCTTTTAAATCAAATCAATTGGGAAATATTAAAAGAAAGTGGAAAAGGAAACAGGAACTCAAAAAGAACCTTAAAATAGGCTATTCCCATAGTATATAGTATATAGGGTATCATATACCGTCCTATATAAATTTGCAGCCCCTGAAAAGCACGCACCGCAATGCGAATATCATCAGCCCGAAAAGCTGATGTGTTTTCAAAAATACGTAACATGTTTTTCTGTTCAAAGTCACCACAAACATAAACATAAATCCACACGCCTTATTGGAGGGTGAGAGTTTCTTTTTTAATTGGCCAAACTGTGCAGTTTGTGGGCCTCCTTCTGAGCCTGAGCCGAGGCAGAAAGGAAACTCGAACTCCCATTAATATTTATGTGTATATATGTACTTACGACCTACATATGTATTTAAGGAGAAATAAAAACGAAAACAAGAAATTCTGATAAATTTTTGTGTAAATACGTTACGCTCATTTTTGTCTTTTGTCTGTTTGTTTACTTCTTTTGCGAATTTGTGGCTGCCTGATAAATTTAACCCCACACCACCGAACATTTTCCTTTCCACTCGTTGTTGCTGTTGGTGTTGGTGTTGGTGTTGTGTGTGTGTTGTTCACGTGTGTGCGTGCCCTGCCTGCCTGCCTGTCTGCCTGACTGTCTGTCTGTCTGTGTGAGTGTGCAGAAGACAACGTATAAAATTTCTAAATTTATCAAAAAAGGTGCTGCTCACGCCGCCCGATGAGGGCCCGCGGGTCAAGGGTCAGCGCATCAAGCTGCAGGACATCGTCGACGGCCTCTTCACGCCGCAGCACGCCAACGGCAGCTGGATCGATGGTGAGTCCGAGTCCGAGTCCTTGTCCATTCAGCGCCGGGAAAATCGCTTTAATTTCCGCCCGCTCTCAACTCATCTCATCTCTCCGCAGGCGAGGAGTTCCTCTACCAGGACCATTTGGGCCGCATCTGTCTGCTGAATGCAGCCAATCGCTCGGAACGTGTCCTCATGTCCAATGTGACATTTGTAAGTACATTTCGTCCTTTCGCCCCTTCCCCCTGGCCAGCCACTGCCCCGCTGCTTGTTTGCTTATTGCTTATCTCTCTGAGCAGAATAAATATTTACCCATCTTATTTACGAGCTGGGAGTTGTCGGGATATAGTCCTAGATATAGTCGGGCGGGCTATGTGCACTGGCAAAAACTTGGCCATGCGATAGAGGCCTTAGTAATAGGGGTTTAAGTGGAAGTGATTGGAGATTCTTTATTATTATTCAACTATATAACAATGTATATAGAGAACTTAAAACTCAACAAGTTTCCTTTACTTCCTTAGGAGAGAGATATATCTATTATTTAAGTGGAAGTTGAAGTGATTGGAGATTCTTTATTATTATTTTTTATTTTATATTCAACTGTATAGAAATGTATATAGAGAACTTAAAACTCAACAAGTTTCCTTTACTTCCTTAGGATAGAGGAGAGATATATCTATTATTTAAGTGGAAGTGGAAGTGATTGGAGATTCTTCATTATTATTTTTTAATATTTTTCAACTATATAGAAAAGTATATAGAGAACTTAAAACTCAACAAGTTTCCTTTAGTTCTCTAAGAAGAAGGAGAGACATATCTATTATTTGAGTGGAAGTGGAAGTGATTGGAGATTCTTTATTATTATTATTTATTATTATTCAACTTGTCTATAGAAATGTATATAGAGAACTATAATCAACAAATTCCTTTAATTTCTTAGGAAGGAGGAGAGTCATATCTATTATTTAAGTGGAAGTGGAAGTGATTGGAGATTCTTTATATAGAAATGTATTTAGAGAACTTAAAACTCAACAAATTCCTTTAGTTCCTTAGGAAAGAGGAGAGACATATCTATTATTCAGGTGTAGTAGTTACCTAACTTATTCTCGATCTAGTTTAAATGTTCTTTATTTCCCTAGAACTAGAGCCCAATTTTTGCGAGTGTTTTTTTCGAGAGGTGGGTGTGCCGCAGGCCAGATATCTCAAGTGTACACACTCGACTTGGCAATGTTAACTGATATTATGGCGCGCACAAAAGTAGGCGAAACAAATGGGCCAAGTTATCGTTAACTGAGTGCGGGGTGGAGGGCTCTCGGCCCAAACCAGCGATTGCGATAAAAGGCAAAAGATTTTTATGTCAATGACTGGGTAAACACACACACACACACATGTAAAAGCGAGTGGGGGGGAGGCTCTCTCTCTCTAATGAATAATGCGCGGCTGAAATTGAAAAACAAACAAATAAAAGCACTAAGAAAAGGCAGCTGGCTGAATGAACTACCCCCGTTGGGGCAGTGGAGGAGGAGTACTCCTTTGCCAACTTGGCAGGCGAAATTTCGAGTGCCTCGGGGAGCCAAGCCGGGCGGAGAGCAACAAGTGCAGCCACTGCCACTGCAAGTCAACAGTTGCCAGCTGAGTGGGAAATAATTAATGTGCAGCCAAATCCAAGGCGGCTCGAGTGAGCAGTCAAAGTACGTAATGGCAATGCATATTCATGGCCGGTTAAGGATCTGCTGTAAAGTTATTTCTAGCCCAAACTTAAACTCAAACAAGAAATGAGCGATGAATGGCTAAATGCTAAGCTCGACGCTTGATTGAGTTGCTCGAGGGAGAGCCATTTTCTGGCCAAATTACGGCGGCAACTCTTTGGCAACAAATTCCGCATTCAAGGCCCATAAACAATGCCGCAAATTTCGAACATTTCCACCCAGCCCACGGCAAAACTTCCGCAATTCTGCGTGCGAATAGGAGAAGACCATTAAAATTTTAATTAAAATTGCGTATACGCAACGTGTTCGAATTGTAACAGCCGCACTGGAGCTGACGATGGCAGGCCCTCCCAACCCAATTTGCAGGCAGCATTTAATTCCATTCAATACCAATACCAATCCCGCGCCCACAGAAAACCCTGGCCCCCTTCACCTTCACCATATCGGCGGACAAGCGCTATCTGCTCCTGGCCCAGAATGTTGTGAAACTGTTCCGCCACTCCTACCTGGCCCAGTACACGCTCTATGACGTCCACACCAGGTGAGTTCGAACCCCGCTTTGCCCGCACTCATAGCAAAGCCCACTTACCCCTAATCCCTCCCTGCAGCGAGAGCATCAAGCTGCGGCACAGTCCGCACCAGGATGAGTGGCCGTATCTGCACTTTGCCCGCTTCACGCCCGCCGGCAACGCGCTGGTCTGGGTCCAGGGCTACGACATCTATTACCGGGACGAGGTGCGCAGCTCGACGGCCCATCGGATTACCCATGACGCGGTGCCGGGAGTGGTGTACAACGGCATACCGGACTGGCTGTATGAAGGTGAGACGGGTAGGGGGAATTCGGTAGTGGGTATTAATACACATTCGAGGGCGTCTATTATTGATGAGATGGGAATATTGGTAAATTAAGTTTGGTGGATGTATATCTTCTATCTATTAATAGGTCAGACTTAATGGCTTTTCCTAATAATGCTTAATTTCAAATAAATCATATATAATATCTGCATTCTTCATTTAGATATATTCCACTTAATTCACTTTTAATTAGATAGCTTAAGTTAAAGTTCAACTAGTCGAATACGTGATTTTTAAACGATTTTAGATATCCGTATATATTTATATTAGTATACATTCGAGGGTGTCTATTATTTATGAGATGGGAATATTGGTAAATGAAGTTTGGTGGATGTATACTTCCATAAGCTCCTTGTATTAATAGGTCAGACTTAATGGGTTTTACTAATAATATTTGAATAATAAATCATATATAATATCTGCATTCTTCGTTTAGATATATTCGATTTAATTCACATATATTTAGATAGCTCAATTTAAAGTTCAACTTGTCGAATACGTGATTTTTAAGCGATTTTAGATATCCGTATATATATATATATATTAGTATACATTCGAGGGCGTCTATTATTTATGAGATGAGAATATTGGTAAATGAAGTTTGGTGGATGTATACTTCCATAAGCTACTTGTATTAATAGGTCAGACTTAATGGCTTTTCCTAATAAGGCTTAATTTAAAATAAGTCATATACAATATCTGCATTCTTCATTTAGATATATTCGACTTATTCACTTTTTTTCCCTAGCTCAAGTTCAACTAGTCGTATACGTGATTTTAAAACGATTTTAGATATCAGTATATATTTCGTTAAATTATATATATTTTGTTATCTATTATATATTTTAGCTAAAATTCAAATTTAAAGTTCAACTAGTCGAATACGTGATTTTGAAACGATTTTAGATATCCGTATATATTTATATTCGTATACATTCGAGGGCGTCTATTATTTATGAGTTGAGTATATTGGTAAATTAAATTTGGTGGATGTACATTTCCATAAGCTACTTGTATTAATAGGTCAGACTTAATGGGTTTTACTAATATTATTTAAATAATAAATCATATATAATAAATGCATTCTTCATTTAGATATATTCGACTTAATTCACTTTTTCTTCGCTAGCTCAAGTTAAAGTTCAACTAGTCGAATACGTGATTTTTAAACGATTTTATATATATTTTATTATATATTATATATTTTAGTTAAATTTCAATACAGATCTTGTGGGTGTACACACATACCTCGCTATACGACCGTACTTCATAACGCATTTTGCTATCAAGGCTTTTTTAATTCGACACGTATTCGATGTACGGCCTAAAATGTTTCCCTATTCTACAGAATAACTGATTCATTATTCGACTCTTCGCTTTGCAGCCTAGTTATATGATGATATTGATATATATTTTATTATATATTATATACACACATACCTCGCTATACAGTATATATTTAGGCCATAAAGCGAGGTTTAGGTGTCATTGGGAAAGATTTAGGTTTCAATTTCCTTGATCAGTGAGCCCATTAGAGAAATAATATTTTATTGCCAGATAAGAACAACTATTTCCTTTCTTGGGTTTCCCTTGAGGACTCCACACTATTTTGTATTTATTTGAGAAGTGAAAACCCGCCAAGCAGCAATTAATTGAATCCAAACTACGCTCTCCACACGATATCATACTCAACTGGCTCTCTTGGCCATTTTCCCTTCTGTTTCGCATTTGGCAGAGGAAATTCTCCATGCGAATAATGCGATTTGGATGTCGGACAACGGACAACTGATGCTCTACGCCACCTTCAACGACACGCACGTCCAGGAGCAGCACTTTGCCTGGTACGGCACGACAGGCTCGTCCGGCGGAGCGGCTGCAGCTGCAGCGGCGGCGGCGGCGGCAGGCGGAGGCGGCGGAGGAGGCGGTGCCGGAGGGGGAAGTGGTGGCTCGGCGGGCAGCAGTAATCCGCATGCCAACCTGTACCCGGAAATCAGGTCCTTACGGTAAGTCGTGACCCCATTACGGCCGGGACTCGGGCTATATCGCTTTTCGATTATGTGTTAATGACGCCTCATCTCCCCCGTGGCCGTCGTTACTCTAATGGGGGATCCTAGAGTCACGCTTGAAATTCATGATGTGGCAGTGACAGTGGGGAGACCTTTTTGCAGGTGGACTCCGGCAGTGGATTCAACCTTTTCCGGTGCCGAAATCCCATCTCCCCAACTACCCACTCCCGACTCGGGTGTGCTGACAGCCTGGGCATGGAAATTAGTTCCTGGGCATAAGACAAAACAACGATTTGGGGCACCTTGGCAGGCTGCGACTTATTAACGGAGTGTGGGCTCCATCAGGCTGATCCCCTGTCAATTGGGTTTGATAAATTGCTGAAGAAAAGGCCGACGTCCCATGTCCTATTCGGGAGGGTTGGGTTGCCCTGAAGTCGACAAATAATGAATGGAGCTAAAGGTGAATGTGGGTTAATCTCGCCTTCTCTGCTTGTTTGTAGCTATCCCAAGCCGGGCACCCAGAATCCCACAGTGACCTTGCGGGTCGCCGATCTGAAGGATCCGCAGAAGGCTCGCATCACCGACCTGCGACCACCGCAAATCCTGGCTCACGAGTAAGTCCTGCAGGCCTTGGGAAATAAATAAAATAATGAAATAAATCTTATTTAATTAAACTTATAAACTTCTTGATTGGCCGCACAGAGACCACTACTTCAGCAGCGCCAGTTGGGTGAGTCACTCGAAGATCGCTGTGGTTTGGCTGAATCGTCCTCAGAACATCTCCGTGGTGAGTGTGTGCAAGGCCCCCGACTTCGAGTGCATCGAGGTGAGTCCAATTAGGCGTCCGAGCCACCAATCTGCTAATGAACCCCATCTACCCCGCTGCAGACCCACAGGGTGAGTGGAGACGGACGCGGCTGGGTGGACACTGTCGCAGTGCCTCTGTTTGCCGCCAACGCCAGCCTCTATGTGGCCATCTCCCCGCTGCGAGACGGCCTGTTTGGTAAGCCATTGAAACGTCAAATTGGCCTTTGTTCCTCGGAGTGACAGAGTCTCCTTCTGCTCCTTCCTCCTTCTGCTCTCTCCCAACCCATACCCCTTAATCGCAGGCTATTTCCGGCACATCGTGCACGTGGACATCGACAATAACCGGGTGCTGCCCCTCACCCACGGGCCCTACGAGGTGAATCGACTGTTGCACTGGGATCAGCTGGATAATTGGATGTAAGTGATTGGGCACACACGCAGCCGGTCTCACTTCCGGTCGGCAGTGGAAGCCCTTACTCGAAATGAGGCCACCCTTACACCCATGTTGCTCATTTATGGGAAATGCAAATCGTAAAAATTTCCGTCCTTGAAACAGCTATCGATTTTATTATTAAGCGTATTATTTCTTAAGATATTTCAAAGATAAATATTTTAATTCGGGCTATAAATATCTATGGATAAATCAAATTAAAGTTACCCGAAGATACAATCCCATATATAAAGAGCCAAGATTAATATTTAAGTGATCTTATTCGGAAGAATTGCTATTTTAAGGAACTATCTTAAGCATATTCTTGTTAAAATAATCGGCAAATTCAATTTAATAAAAAACGGATATAGGCAAAGATATATATTTAAATTCGTGCTATAAATATCTATGGATAAATCAAGTTAAAGATACCCGAAGATACAATCCCATATATTAAGAGCCAAGTTTAATATTTAATTACTATTTTGAGGAACCCTTTTGATCATAATTATCAATTGATTTTATTCACTCACCAAGTCGCTCAAGTTATAAGCTTAAAAACTCTCTAAAAACTAACGACTAACTAACTATAGTCATGCATCAACTACTTTTCTAAGATTTTCACTAAAGAAATAGGTAACTTTTTGTCTGGAAGTCCCCTTAATCTTGCCTTTAAATGATTTTCTTGTACTTTTAAACTCAGAAAAGTAAAGCCTGAACTATTTTTAATTTCTAAATATGGATCAATCATTAACCATTGATCTTGTGATCATTTCAGCTACTTCCTGGGCACTCCGGAGCGCCTGCCCTCGCAACAGCATCTATATCGCGTATCCGCCCTGCCGGCCCGCCAAGGCCAGGCTTTGCAGCCGCCCGACTGCCTGACATGTCCGGCGCTGATGGAGCAGGCCGAGGGCTACGAGGAGGGGCACACCAAGTCGCCGCCGAAGCTAGTGACTGCCTGGGACGATGACTGGGAGGACTCCGAGGAGACAGAGGCGCAGCCGCCGCCGCAGCCGGCGCTGCCAGTAGAGCAGCAGCGGCCGGGAAGGGGTCAGAGCGCCCCCTTGCCGCCGCCTCCAAGTGATTGCCTGTACCACGAGGCCCAGTTTCCGCCCTCCCGGCGGGCAAAGTACGTCCTGGTCGACTGCCTGGGACCCGTTGTGCCCAGCTCCATTATCTACGGCCTAAAGCCCTCCACTGCGGCGGGTGCCAAGATGAAGAGGCAGAGCGCCCAGCAGGAGGAGTCTCTCACGGAGGCGGAGGGCGGCGAGCAGAAGGTGACGGAGGAGGGCAAATCACAGTTCCTGGAGCTCCTGGTCACCGTGCAGAACAACACTCGGCTGAAGGAGAAGATGGCCAAGACAGCCATGCCGCAGGTGAAGACCTTCCCCGTGATGATCTCCGGAGGATACCATGCCCAGGTGCGGCTCTACCTGCCGCCCGTTCTGCGCGAGGATGAGATCACGCGGTATCCCACCATCCTGCACGTTTACTCTGGTCCCGGCTCCCAGCTGGTCACCGATCGCTGGCACGTCGACTGGAACACCTATCTGGCGGGCAGCAAGGACTACATTGTCGTGGAGATCGACGGACGGGGATCCGCGGGCCAGGGCTACCAGCTGCTCCACGAGGTCTACAAGCGCCTGGGCAGCGTGGAGGTCTCCGACCAACTGGAGGTCAGCGAATACCTCAGGGACAACCTGCACTTCATCGACTCCCGGCGCATGGGAGTCTGGGGCTGGAGCTACGGCGGATACGCGGCTGCACTGGCCCTGGCTGGCCAGCAGTCGATCTTTCAGTGCGGAATAAGTGTGTCCCCGGTGACCAATTGGAAGCTATATGGTGAGTTACACTTTGTTTGTCTGTATCTATATATTTATAGAGCTATATTCTCTTAGACTCCACCTATGCCGAGCGCTATCTGAGTTTCCCCAACGTTACGGACAACTACAAGGGCTACGAGGAGAGCGATCTGTCCAAGTTCGTGGACAACCTGCGGGATCGCCAGTTCCTGCTCGTCCATGGCACAGCCGACGACAATGTGCACGTGCAACAGTCGATGGTCCTGGCCAGATCCCTCACCAGCAAGGGAGTGCTCTACAAGCAGCAAATATACCCGGACGAGGGGCATAGCTTGTCGGGGGTGAAGCGGCACCTGTACCGCTCGATGACCGCCTTCTTCGAGGACTGCTTCAAGAAGCTGGTAAGTGCAGCGACTCTGAGTCTTCGCCATTACTTTGTATTATATTCCACTCTCCTACCACAATTATATATATAACTCTCTCTGTTTCTCCTGCTCTCCAAATAAATACCAATTCACCAAACTCACCGCCAAAAAAACCACAACAATTGTTATTTATTTTTGGTTGTCTTTTCGGTTCCACCTTTTCTTGTCCACCGCGCCCCGTGTAGATCGATCAGCAACAGCAAAATCAAACAGATTCCATGGATTTCCTGGACTTTCATAGTTTCTATGGCCGCTAAGTTTGAATCCATTCCCGCATTCTCCAGATACAGATACTAGGTACAGTCGCCGTTGCTTTCCCATTCGTCGTCGTCGATTTCCCATTGCTTATCGAATGTTTATCGTTCGTTATCGTTATCGTTACCGTTATCATTGTCGATGTTGTCATTAGTTGAAGGTTCTCTCAATCTGTTTACCAATTTATTCGCTGTTACTCGCTGTCTTGATGTCCATTTGTTGATGGGGACCGAACTTGTATACTCTCTGTCTAAAATATTAAGTGTTAATATAAGTGTATATGTTTTGTGTTTAAATACCACATTCCTCATGGAGTTACTATGTTTTTTAAACTTAAAACTATTCTTTATTCCTTTTTATATACCTTAAAACTGAGACAAGCCCGAAGAGTGCTTGAATTGATTCCGGAAAGTGCTTTAATGTGTCTTAAATTCTGTGTAAGCATGCGTAGTTAAATCTATATTAAATAATAGGAATCAATTCAAACAGATTTGGGTTCTTAGGCATTAGGGAGATTTTATATAAGGAAGAACTTGCTTAGAACTCTTCCCATCAATATTTGGCTTTCCGATTATAAAGAGATTCGAAACTATAAGAAAACCACCAGAAATATACATCAGATTTGCCATGTTTGTTTGATCTTAGTATAAATCTTTGCTTCCTACCCTAATAATCCCCATGCATCCTTTCAGAATAAGCTTTAAGTTAGCGCAAAGAGCTGTCTGGGTGGTATTTTAAGTTAATATTACACGCTTTAGGCTTAATATGGCTTACCAGCCGAACTTCATTTTCGGTCCCTGTCCCAGTCATAATCGTATGTGTTTGCCGTTGGTTTTTGGCTTTTTTCCCGGGATATTGCGGCTTCCAGCTGAACTTACTTGTGTTTATTTTAGTTTTCGGTTGGTCTTCCCTGGATTATTTTTGGCTCTTGTCTGCTGCAAGTTTTTCGTTATGAGTTCTTTCCCCTCTTCCTCGGTTTGGGCGCCCATTTGGCCCATTATTATTCTGAAAGTTGTTTCGCCTTGGATATATACATAGATATATATATTATTTTGTTGTGTTTTCTTTGCCTTTGTCCTGAATTCCCGTTGATCCTTTGTTTGATTCAAACAAATTGTTTTGGTTGTCCTACATATGTATCCTTTGGTGTGTGCGTGTGCGTGTCTCTTATTGGGACTTTTGTTGCTCGATGTACTTTCCTTTTAAGCAGGCTAGAAGCACACAACACACACAGAATATACACACACCATATACACACCCACACGACACCCACTTTCTACTTTACCTAAATGTTTGCTTATGCCTTGATTGTGCTTACTATTTCACACGTAAAACTGCTATCCCCCCAAACCTCCATTAGTATCCTAACCAGTTTCACTCTCTCTCTGCTCTGTCTGCCAATAAGTGTGGAAGATAACTGAATTCAGTGCGAGTTCGGTGAAGTAATGGCGTTTTTTGTAATATTCCCACAACAGGTGCCGCCGGAAACGAAAGCCGGCCTGGGGAGTGGCGGCGATATGCAGCAGCAATAAGCATAAATTATGGAATCACCAGCAATAAATATAAACAGCATATTTCTGATAAGGACAAGGTATGGAACGTCGCCAACTTCAACCGGAACGTGCGAATGAAATGGTTTTGTGAATTGCATTAAATGTGATTTATCATCGGCACACACCCACAGACCACACACAGAGACACACACACCCGCGGACAAGAAACTGTTAAATGGCCACACAAATAGCCCAGCAACAACAAGCAACTAAGTTAAATGGCATTTTGTGTAAAATTAATAAGCAGAGGCAGCGGCAGAAGCAGCAGCAGCAGAGGCAGCAGCAGCAGCAGTAACGGTGAAAACGAAATGCCAGGCAAGTGTGGACAAAAAGCAGCATAAACAAACAAGTGTATGTGTGAGCAGACAAAGCGAACAAAATCAACATGGTTGTGAAAACATAACTCACACACAAGCAACTGGCACAGACCCCGACACTCGCACACACTCACACAGACACAAGCACAGCGACAGAGAGAGCGAAGGAGCGAGAGAACGCGCGAGAGAGAGCGCCGAAAGGTAGGCAATAAAAACGTACACAGGCGGCTCTCCTCCGCCGACAGGTGTGACATTTCGATACTCTCGCAAAAAGGTTTTCCCAATTCCGGCAAGTCTTTGCCCCGCGTGTCCTTGCCAGGCATCAACCGCGTCAATATCCTTGTATTTTTGCATATTTTTCGCTGGCTTAGTTTGTTTCTCGGAAGCCTTGAAAGGGAAACATAAAGTTAGCAGCTTACAACCAGCCTTAACGATCTCTGAACTTAATTTAAAAAACTGTAACCAATTGTCTAAGTTTGTTATATGATCTAGTATTGAGTTCCCAAAAAGTGAGGCATTATTTTATTAAAATCAGTTAATCAGTTCCACAAAAACAAAAAATCATCCCCTGCTCAAGAAGGGTATTCCCAGCATCGACTGCTCCTGATTTGACTTATTCCCTCCCACTTTTTTCACATATCGTTGTAATTTATGCATTTTTGCATACATTTCCAATGAACAGCAAACAGAAGTAAAATTGAAAAACACATTTATAGAAAATGGTACACGTGAACCAGCTGAGGTTGAGGTTGGCCCTCCAGGGCGGAAATGACCAGCATAAATCAATTCTGACGGCATTCTAAATGACATTTTCGGATAGTCAAATGCTTTTATCATTTGCCAGGGGAAAGTTTACCGAAATCCGTTTAATGGCTCACAGGGGCGGATAGTGGCCCATAACTTCGGTCTGAATTTATGGACTTGGCTCATAATTGAGTCTGGATTGCAAACTGCTGAGAGAACTTTTGATTGAGGCGAGAATTCGAGGAGCGAACATTTCCAAGATTAAACTCGCATTGAATTTCAATTCAGTCATTGTTTGGATAGACTCAATGGCGGTTTTAATTTTATTTTCGTTACTCGTAAATTGGAGCATAAAATTTACTGCCGAACAATGTCCGAGAGATGGGCCTGGTCCTCAGCTGGAGAGAAAGAATTCGTTTGCAGTAAAGTTTAATTAAATCAAGAGATATAAAAACACGGCAATAAGTAAAGCATAAATAATTGGAAAACATGAAATGAAATGGGCATACAAAATACTGTAGTATAAATGCTGAAATAATTGAATTTTCAGTCAGTCAGCAGATAAAACAGAAACCAAATGGCCAAAGTATATTTAAATTAAGCAAGGGAGGACAAGAGATGGAATTAAAAGCTTACAGAAAAAATATGAATCAAACAAACCAATTAATTAATTAGTTTAAATGCATGTAAGTAGCGCAATAATATTTAAAAAATATTAAATAGTTAAATCTGTGACTTTTTGTTCTTTTCTATTGCCATTACTTCGCACCGAAGACAAAAATACATTTCTAAACGAGAGTAGTGACAGTAGCATTAGTCCAAGTCCAAAAACCCAAAAAGATAGTTGATTAAGCGAGGATTAAACTATGAACACAACTGAGAAAAGGTCAAAAATAGCTGCGATACACGTTAAACATAAAGTGGTGTGAAAAACAATGCTCGAATTACAGAATACGGAGCAGGAAGTAGGAGAGCTCCATGGCGCCAGGGACACCGCATCGCACAGTTGGCTCAAATCTCAATTAAAACAAGTTACCTCCTCCCGTTCCTTTCCCCCGTTCAGACCAGAACAATA
This sequence comes from Drosophila pectinifera, assembly GCA_008042775.1. Lineage (NCBI taxonomy): Eukaryota > Metazoa > Arthropoda > Insecta > Diptera > Drosophilidae > Drosophila > Drosophila pectinifera. The sequence continues at coordinate 149,668 of VNKC01000491.1, forward strand.
TGCAGAAAAGGATTAGCTTTAATTAGATATCTGGCACGGCACACTTTTTGAGAGCGGTAGTTAATTAGCGACTGGCGGGCCAATTCCGACTCGGTTGCGGCCCTTAATTATGACGGTTGTAGGGCTGTGCAGGCAGTTTCCCAGGAGATGTGGCATAACCCCTGCTATTCTGTGTCAAATGTACATGGACCCATGATACCCTTTAACACAGAGACGTAGGATAGAAGCTTGTACCTGAAATCCTAGCTTCTTGGCGGACAGCTTACTTATTAAAATAAATAAAAATGGGCCTAGCAAAGTTTCCCAAATTCATTTACAAAATCTTACCTACTTTTAGACTCCACAATTTGTTAACTAGCAACAATCTTATACGTTTAGCTACCGCAAAGTGGCAGACAAGCTTTTGCCAGCAAACTTTATTTTGCCATTAAATCTGTTCAAGTTCCGCGAACGCGGCAGTACTTTAACGCTCGCCCAATTTATATAAACATAAACGTGTGTATCCAGTTACGGTTTCTGCAGCCCCTAGCAATCCCAGCGGTCTAGAGTTTCTGCCAACTTTCAGGGCAATTTTAATAATAAAGCCGCGTTGGCCGCAGAGTATGCTACACAAAATATAAACTCGTCCTTACAACGTAACCCGTTCCCCGCCGCCGCAGTCACCCAGGTGTAGGTGTAGGCAGTGATGTGTGCTGTTACCCTTACCTTACTGGCATTGGTGTTGGTGTTGGTGTTGGAAAATTGCAAGCCAACATAAATTTATGTCTGCCTGACACTTTTATGTGCCGCGCCGGCGGTTTCAGCTTTTTACGCCGCGTTTTTAGACGCTGCCAAAACGCATGCCAATGTTTGGCTAAGCCGCAGGTTTTCCTGTCCTGTCCACAATTAACTCGCACAGGTGCCGCGCCTAACGCCACACCTGGTCGAGTGTGTGTGTGTACCTGTGCGAAGGCGTTTATATTTAGCCGGAGAAAGGTCGTCTGTAAAAGGCCATCTGCTGCTCTTTAAAAGGGCCTAGACTGGAGACCCATTGTCGAGATGAAGCCATAAGTGCGATGCTGTGTCGGAGAGGGGCATATTAATGTGGGCGTGAAAGGAAACGATATCGAAAACCAAATACAAAGGAAAGGAAAATACTTAAATGCTTTCTATGTAGTGTACTAAGGACCAATTACCAAAGAGACATGCGGAAATAATTAAACAAATATATATACATATACAAATTATGAAATTGTAGCCACGCGCAGTAGAGGATTAAAGAAATTTGCAATATATACATAGACCCACATACGACATAATGAATATTGACTCAAATACCATTTAGTAATTATACAAGCATATATACACACCTAACGATATATACAAGAAGCGATTAAATATGTATACACAAACGGATATGGTAGCTTAGTTCGATTAGTGGATCAAACGTTTGCATTATTCGAGTTACCTTTGAAAAACCAAGTAAACCCCCAAACCAACTCTGTACTGTACTGTTAAAATACTATTAGCTCAAATGGAAGCTCGCCGGGGAGTCGGCGGGTGGCTCTGTATAAAAGGTAAACTGTAATATACGCCTATGCATAACTAATAACTAATAACTAATAACTATACTTTGATATATGATAAATATATTTTATAAACAACTTTTACTCTTAAACAATAAACAATTTTAATACTCTGTCTTCAGCCTTACCGTAAACTAAACGAAAGAATCTATTAATTAAATTAAATGAAAAGTAGAGCTAGGAACCCAGCCTAACCTAAGCCAAAATCCAACGAAATCGACAACAAGTTGTTAGTTATGTTCTCGAATTGTAAATAAGCTTTAAAATGGTTGGTTCACTCAATTCGAACACTTAGTTAAATCCTTTCGTTGGAGAGCGTTTGCGAAATAAGAGTATATTTGAACCAAACTGGCCGATAGCGAAAACAAAACCTTTGTGATCCAACAAGTTTCTTCTCTTCCATGAAGCAAAAGCAAAACTAACCAATATAATAATATGGATTTAAACTAATTATGTAATTACATTGACTTAATTAGCTGAGATGTTCAATAATTTCGCCAGGCATTTAGTAATGAAAGTTTATGAAAAATCATGAAAAATGAAAATCCCCATAATAAATGAAGGAATAAAAGAACACTGAATAACCTGTTTTATTTTTTTATAAGTGGGAAATATTTTTTAATTGTTATGTAGTTATTTTTAATATTTTTTAACAATTCTTTGTTCGTTTTCTACAAAACAATTGCTTAGAAACATTACCTGTATTCCCCTGTGCAACTATCGTAAATCACACCTTTCAGGCAATTGATTTTCCCCTTCTTTCCCAGCTGGGAAAGTCCCAGCATTATAGCTGCAACAAATGTCGATCAATTTCCTGGTCTATCGGCCAACTAAATCAAATTCACACCTCTGGGGTCCGAATTAAAAATGAAATATAGCACTAAGTGCCTGAACGAGTTCCTTTGAAGCGGCGATGCCAACCTGTCTGCGATTTGCGGTCCTGCCGGTCGGAGAAGGAGCAGAAAATCGAAACTGTAAACCGTGGAAAAGTCCGGTTTGGCAATCTGCATAAAACACGTTAAGAGCTGCAGTCCGCTTTCCCGCCCTGACGCTCTGTCGCTCTCCGGACTTTTCCGCCGGCTAAAAGGCGGCACGCAAATGGCCACAAAATGGGCGCCTGGCATGCAATGGCCATCGGTTTGGGCCACTGGACGCCGGCCAAGAGGGGGAGACCCAGAGAGTGAGACCTTCCTGATTCAAGCAGGCAAACTTTCGACTTAATTGGCCAATTGTTTGCCAAGGCGCTGAGCAAGAGAAAGTGTTGCATATTTGATACCGTTTTACACACAGCTTTCCCTCCGTTTTTTATGTGTTTTTGTGTTTTTTGTGTTTTTTGTTTGACTTTGGCACCAAACGAACCGGAGCCGAAAGGGTGGCAAGTCTGAAAAGCCCTCTTTTTGGCAGCTTATAATTTATCGGAGCGGTTCTTGCCACTAAGCGTCTAATTGCCACTCGAGCGTGGTGTTGGCCGCTGCGCCGGTTATCGGGAACAAATATGAAAGTATATAGTATGGTATAATGCACGGATGGCATGGCTGACTGCTCTAATTGAGCCGCAACAACAAGGATATGTCCGGCACAAATTGCCGGCCACTTAAATCGGGAAACCCGAGACGGACCGGCCAGGACCGACCTCCGGCAAAATCGTGCTCCCCACTGCGGTCCACGCATGTCACTCCGGGTCATTATCTAATTTAAACAATAGCCTGCGGTTGTGTCAAATTTAACATCGCTGGACAGCCTAATTATATAACCGGCTAAGGATAATGCCCACACACTGGGCCCAAGGTAATATCTGATCTACTTTACAATGTCAGCTTTAAATAGCAGAATGGTAATTAAATTTGCACAACAAAAGGGCTTAATATATGTCAATGGGTGCACTTGCTTACCTATTATTCGTAAATAAACCCTACAAGTTAGGTTTTAATCTTTGAGCTGGAAAATAAGAAATATTTTAGCTTATTATTATAACTATACATTTTGAATACGGAGCTTCCTAAGTTAATCATTTATACATTGCAGATGTTTTTAGGCCACAAAACATAAAATCCTAATTAAACTACAATTTGTTTTAAATGCAACGCCAATTTTCGCTCTCTTGAGTCTGCTCGCTTTTCGAAAAGTTTTTAGCGCATCCATGTATGTGTGTGCCTCTTTCACGCTTTTCTTGCAATGTACAAGCAAGGCAATTACAAATGAGATCTACTTATAGACAAATCAAATTTCGGGAGCTAAGCATATAAACATATTATATAAGCAAATTGTTCAAATCTAAGGTTTAATATTATGTTTCTTATCCTTTTAATTTGTGGTGTTCCAATATAATAACATTCAGATATATCCGAGCATATACGCATGTAGTTTACTTGGTTTAAAGCAATACAAAAATACTTCCGTCTACTTTGGACAATATATTAATTATTATTATAAATAACGTTTATAAATATATATTTCCATGCTTTCATAAAGTGTACCAACACCTCCCATTCTAAAGGTAAACTGGAATGTAATCAAGAGAGATGTCAGCTTACGCACACATGACGTGGGTTCAGTGACCTAATTTAGCCAGCCTCGATTCCGATTTATGGCATCTCCGATAGCTGAAATGTAAATTTTAAGTGTTTGCTTTAATTTTTTTGCGCCGATATGTTATTCAGGGCACACTCGCTGGCGAGTCCTCTACTGCCGCCTGCCCAGTCTGCCGCTAATGCCAATCAATGGCTGTCCGATGTCCTGACAAGGGTTCCTCCAACAGTTGGCTATTTCTGCGCTATTGTGAGACCGAGACGGCGATTCAGAAGCCTGCCGCCTGTCAGAGCAGACTAGGACTCAATACGATCGCAGTCGCAGTAGCAGTAGCAGGATAATGCCTCATGTACGGACGCACAAGACATAAATAATTTACATTTCGCATGGTCACGCACAAATCATGTGAGGCCCGCACCACGGCGAGAGCCAACAGACAGTCGAGGAATTGGAAATTGGTTTGGGGTTTTCGGTTCTACATACATGGCATAGAGAGGGCGGTCGATGCCGCATGATGCGTATAAAAGTGACAGTTCAACATGGAAACCCACTCACAATGTTAATTGATACGCTTGCAAGACGGCTACGGGCCGGGTGCCGCAGGGGATGTCCTGAAACTTTTCCATTCCGTTATTTGGATAGCAGGCAGAAGCTGTCAATGGAACGATTTTCGAGGGAGCTTAATGTAGTGAGGCGTGAATCATCAGTGAAAACAAAGGAAATATGTACATAGGAGTACAAAAATATTTAACTTTTAAAGGTTCTAAATAGTAAATGAAAAAACTGGTATATCGCTCAGATGAAATAAAATCCATGGAAATAGCAATTATATAAAAAAAAGTTACATATCGAATCACAGTACTGACAACTGGCATACTTAATAGAGGAAACTTATTATATCATTATTTTATCTAAACGATACATTAAGATTTTAATGATTGATAACAGAATTATTGTTTCACAACAAATGAATACCATTTCGTTGAATATATTTACTACTTTATTACTTATTTAGGAAAGTATTGATATCAATGATTTGACGGATTCATTTTATAAATTGTTCACAGTGATATGCCAGGGTAAACATGGATAATGATGAACTGTCACCTAAATATGGTCTTCGTTGGTCTTCGGATATGTTTCAGGTCAGTAGAACATTCAATTATTAACAATCTTTTTCGGTAGCGGGCTTTTTCAAATATGACTTTCAGGCGTTGCCACATGGATTTCTGGAAACGAACGTAGTGCTGCCACCTTAGTTTCAGAGGTTGCCATGAACAGCGGTATTTTTTTGCCAGCTCACGCCGGGTCACATTGATTACATAGCAAAAGAAAAACATCTTTGCATTACAATCATTTTATTTATTTATTTATCCATGGAAACACTTAACGATGATTGTGTGTGTTATATACTGGAATACCTGCCCCTCGTGGAGCAGATAAAGATGGCCCGGCTGGCGCCGCGGTTTCAGGATCTACTCTGCCTGATTGTGTGGCGAAAGCCGCGGTACCGGAAGGTTTCCGTATCCGATTCTATGTTGGAGCCCCTGAGCAAGGAGGATTACGTCTTCTTCTTCGAGCTGACCAGCGCGGCGATGGAGGAGCTTTACATTTGGAACGTGCACAAGAAAGCCTTTGATTCGTACCTGGGTCGCCACCTCATGCGACCGGATCTGGCCTTTTATCTGCGCCGGGACTACAGCAATCTCCGGGAGCTGTGTATCGCGGACGAGAATATGAATAACAGCATGATCAACACGATTGCCAAGAGCTGCCTCCAGCTTCGTAGCTTGAGCGTTTCCAGCGCCTATATCACCGGAAAGTACATAATGGGTATGACCAAACTGGAGTCCCTCGTGGCACCTGTAAGCTCCGNCCCTCGTGGCACCTGAATGTTCCGTGGAGCTGCCCTACCTAGCCGAGATGCTGGATCGCCTGCCGCTGAAGCACCTAGATCTCACCTCCAACCGACATCCCGTTGAAAAGACCATTCTGGAGACGGAGGGCAGTAAAGACTTGGAACGCCTGGGTTTATCCGACGCTCAGGACTACGGATTTCCGCTGGCTGATAGCCTACCTCAGCTGACCACGCTGGTGGTTAGCTACCACAAGGTGAGCCCTCAAGATCAGCTGGACATGCTTGAGACGACACGCAAGCGGGTAGAAGGATATGTGGGGAAGTTTCCGAAGCGCCTACAATCGATCCTCTGCAATGTGGTGGATGTGGAGGTGGCCCTCGAGCAGATCGCCGGCCTAGAGAAGCGCCAGCCTAGAGACTCCCCCAAGTTCAATGAGCTGCTAAAGATCATGTACTTCTTGGGCGCTGATAAGAGCTCACCTTGAGAGATTGCCTTATGCCATTTATTTGCCCCTGCACATATGTACATAAATAGCTATTAGATGTCACCCAACTGACAATTGGAACTGATACGTTTATCTGCTAGATAGTAGTAGCTTCTTCCTAGGGCAATTAGGTGGCTCCGCAGATAACCTTGTTTGCTCTGGTATCTGTTTACCTATAAACTCAACTGTTAAATCCGTTGCTGGGGAGTTGCGCCGATTAAATGTTTATTTTACACTTACTGAGGGTGTACAACTGTGGACAGAATCGTAATATAACTATAAAAACATATTCTTTATGAGCATTAAGTAGTGAATTGACGTGGGAAGAGCGCCCGCTCGTCTGATTTGTGCAAACCTTTTTTTACGGCTGCAGTGGACCTAAATATTTATTTTGTTTGTGTCCACATTTGTGCCAATTCGGTAAACATTATTCAGACGGAGGATGAAGATGTGATAGAAGCGAACCAAATATTCCATTGACTGGTTAGAACCCTGTCTAATTGATATATGTATATCAATTAGTTCTCCCTTCTCTTTTGTCGGCACTTTTTTCTTATGGATAAGAGAGGTATTTTCGTTGATTAAATGTGTACCATTAATATATATTTGTATAAATGCAGTTCATGTTATTAAAATAAGACTTGAAAAACTTTATTTAATGAAACGTTTCTCATAAATGATTGATTAAAACGAAACCAATAAAAACTAAAACTAACTGACACTTATAAAATTCGTTTTCAGCTTTTAAATATACTGGCAGCTGTCACGAGCACGGCGATGCCACTTCGGCGCGCGTTTAATTTTGTTCAAACTGTGGCTTAAAGTGTGGTACATAATGCTACATTAGTGGGCTCTATTTCCAGCCGATACCGGCCGTGGGAGCTCCAGCTGGAGCACTGGGTGTGGGCTTATAGTCCGGTGGGATGCTGAAGCCAAGCACCTCAAAGTTGCCGCTTGGAGGAGCTGCAGCAGGTGGATTGGTCGGATATGGTGGCGATTTGTGTGCGACCTGGGGCACTGGAGTCGGCGAAAAGTGAACAGGTGCAGCAGGCGGTGTGTCCTCCGCCTTGGGATACAGGCTGGGCGCAGTGGGTCCCGCATTGGCTCCATTAGTGCTTCCTCCAGGCTTATTGTCAAAGGGGTAGACGGGATACCGAGGCTTAAACGTATTGGATTCGAATTGCTCGTCACTAACGTCTTCCTGGAAGATGGGTGAACCTGGAGATTGGACACAGAATGTTATTAAGGGTTGATCTTTTATAACATTTCTTCTCGTTGTAAAAACTCTCACCTGGATAGAAGTTACCGTTGGACTGGGACTTGTCCGCCTGGCCCGGTCCCTTGTCCCCGGCGCTACCCAACAGCGGTACCGTGCCAATGGTCAGCGGGAAGTCCAAAACCAGATCTCCACCGCCATGCAGTTTGAAGGTCTTGGCAATAAAGCGAAGTGTGTAGCTAACTCGGATTGGGTCATTTTCAGCTTGGGTAGTGGGCGTTGTCGGTGGCACCACGAGGAACTCATCAAACTGTGCCTTGTTGTGCTTCAGCACCTCACCACAGTGTTTGTCCGCCACCCTCGTTTCGGTGACCTTGAGCTGCTCCTTCGCTCCAGAGGAGTTGGCACGATATGAGACATTCTTGAGCAGCCGCACTTTCACATCCATACATTGCACATCCGACTGGTTGTCCAGCACCAAGTGGAAGAGGATCTTCTGGCCGGGGACATAGCCTGAATACGTGGTGCTCACGTCCATGACCATCGGCTTGTTGGCTCCAAAGATTGAGCCCCACCAAAAGCTCTTCGACTCCAGGCGCTTTAAGGGTTCCTGTAGGAGAGATTCGAAATACATTAACTTCTTATCTAAAATATGATTCCATAGACCCTACATCATACTGGGTTAGCACCTACCGTGTACTCATGCCGCTTGTTTAGATCGTGGGGCAGGATCACAGAGAAGCCCTGTTTGAAGGTGTTGTTGTAGCGAACAGACCGATCTATGTTCAGGGTGACCTCGTGCTGGATCTGCCCGTGGGCGCCGTTGAAGGACGTGGGCGCATTGGGCGGTATCGTGGCCCGGAAGGGGAACACGTACTTGCCCGTGGGCAGCTCCAGCTGTGATCCACCACTTTGGCCGTACACGTACTGGTCTGTGCTGTAGTAGATCTTGGTGGTGGTGTGGGTCACCAGGGACTTGGTAGTCTTGCCGTCCTCGCCCACCCGCTCCTCGCTCTCCTGCCAGCGCGTCTCCCCATAGCCGTTTACGGTTATAAAGATCGCTGCAATTGAGTTAATTTTTCTGTACTGCGGGTATGTAATTCAATTATGCATTTAGTTTAATTGTATTTGACCTTACGCTTATTGTGCGGCTTTGAATGGTATTGTATTGGAAAACGAATTCGCAAGCGACGCAAGAAGCATTCATTAATCCATTGACAATAATTCCGAGAATTAAATATGAGTTAAGCAGAACGCTATAAATATATGTATGTGCTATTAGCACATAATAATGGTATGTATTCGAGTGGTTGACAAAAGGTACACCACATTTTGAAGGTGTTTTTAAAACACAAACGTAAAACTAATATAAATAAATATTCGAATATTTGTAAGTGTAGAGTTTATAGCCTAGGCAATTTCGGAATCCTAGGAACTGTCCTTGAGGAAGTGTCCTAATTAATAATAAGAATTCTGACACGTTGAAAAATGAGCTTACTATGGGATTTGTGAAAATCGACAAATTCGACTACAATTACCTACAGTTCATTCTAAATGAAACCCTATATATGAGTGTCTGACCAGTAAGCAGAATCAAATGCCTAATAATATAAACAGCGGCCGCAATTTCAAAATAAAACTAGTTTTTCAGAAGCTATCCGATATCCGAAGCCAGCCAAGCGGGCGCATGTATGAATGTTTTATATAAAGCATACATATGTATATATCTGGCAAATAGATCTACCGGCAACTATAACAAAGCAAGGCACAACAATACACACCAACAATATTAATGACGACTCAGCTACGCAACGAAACTGGATGGGATGGGAACTTTGGTTTGAGAGGGAAGGGAGACCATGACGTCATGGTCACGGAACCATTAGAATACTGCGTCTTCCGCATGGCCACTTACATCGAATGGTTTTCGGACGTTCCGTAACCAGTTCGGCGGTTCCGGAGATAACTTGACCCGACTGGTAGACCCCCAGGGGATTGCTGTCGAAGACGAAGGTCACTTTGCTGCTCATCTCCAGGACAGTTTTCCTTATTTCTTTGTTTGTTTTATTGATATTGGCGGGCCGTGCCGTTCGCCTCGGTTCGAAAGGGATGGGTGGTTAGTGTGGGGGTCTGTAAGTCTCCAGTCGGGGGCTTCAGCTCGCGAGCACCGAACGCGAACAGCTTCGACTTAATACTGAATTCTCGAGTGCCGGCTGCGAGCTTGGATAGCGATTTGGCGTGCGTGTGAATATTTCAGCGGAAGAAGTGGAGGCAAAAAGGGAAAGCACACGAAACATGAAATGGAGTTCGCATATGGGGATGGTGTGGCAGGAATCGCCAACTAAAAAGATACATAGATAAGATAAAGAATGCTAAAGTAAATATGAAATTCAATTTAATTTAATTTTTTAATAGCTTTTTATAAGGGAAGAATTATGGGTTCTTATTTCGATCATTGAAGCGAAGTTGTTTCTTCAACAAATTGGGATCTGACTGAAAAAACGTTCCTAATTTTTAACGATGCAGTAACGTTCATCAGAAGTTTAAGCTTCTTCCATATACATTTCAGGTTAATAAATAAAAGAATTCTTCAATGTAAAGTTTTTAGATCTAAATCAGATTATTTCTTAAATTGAGTACTAATGTGTAGTTTCCAAAACTAACACTAATCTTTCCATAATAACACTTATGTATGTATATTTCTTCGCTCCTCTAGCATTTCTGTAGAATTTTTTCTTAGCTCCACACGCTCGTCTCTGATTTCGCGGAGGATCATATTCTCCTCCGCCACTATTTAAGACAAGGGTTTTCCCGTCGGTTCTGAAAGTAAAATTCAAATTAATTGCTTTACTTTTAAAATAAAAAAAATTATTAATTATTTCACATTTTCCTTGACATATGTATACTTATTGGCAATCTCTACTTCTGTAAGAGTAAACTCCCCTAAAAAAGTCTCAAGTTACAAGAAGAAAAGAAAACTAATAGAATGTATTAATATTTTAAATGCAGTATCCTTTTGCGAGGGCAATCAATTAACGTAAATCAATCCTGAAATTGGATATGCACTTACTAAAATCCTTCTTATAATGTTAAATCATATTGATGTGGTTTAGTTATAACCTTTACGGAAAAGTAAGGCTTATAATATTTTAAGTATGTTTTCTGGATGTATTTAGTCAGTAGATAGTGGTTGTTTTCCCTCGCTTATTCCTCAAAAACCAATCTGTGGCAGCGAGGATTGGAATTAGAGGGACCTTATCTCTCAGCATTTAAAATGAACCGCTATAGTTAGTCTCTGGCCAGGTGGCAACGCCACTCAACAGCTGATATGCTATCGGTCCACTGCTCTCTCGGTTATCGAAAGCGAGCAAAAGTTGGAGAGCATGAGCTCCAACTACAACAAAAGCATAACGCGCTTGGATCTCGTAAATATATAAGAAATTTAATTACTCAACCGAGAGCGGCGTCCACAGTAATCGAATTAAATTAATCAAGGCGTGCGACAAATCACTTGGGGGCCAGAGGCCGTTGCAGTTAATAAATAGACCACTTGCCTAAGAAGTGGCAGAACCACAGCAAAGGCACGGCAAAAAGCTCTCACTCCTCGCCACGCTGTGTGTGTAGTAAATTGCCGTGGTGTGGTTATACGTGTGTGTGTGTGCATGTGGTGGTAGTACTATTCTGCATATATAGTCCAAGGTGGAGCGAGGGCGGAGAGCGAGGAGTGGTGCAGTGCATCGTTTCTATGTTGCAGCGTTTTGATGACGGAATTATTTTTGGATAATTATTTGATGCGAGCGCCATTAGCGTTAAAAGCAGCAGCAGAATGGAGAGCGAGCGGTTGCGAATCACTCTGGACAGCGCCGAGCGGGTCTACTTCGCCGGCGACATAATTCGCGGCGAGATATGGATGAACGTAAACAAGCGCACGAAGATACGCGGTAAGTGTCCGGTTTAAACATATCTATGTGTGTAAGTGATTTCCCCTGAAGCCCGGCTTGCATCATCCGTGACTCAGGCCGCAGCTTGTCAGCATTTTTTCCATTGTTCGCCTGATGGCCAGCTGGACTTTCGTTGCGTTCCCATTCGCATAAACAAAGAGCTCTGTTAGTTCAGAAAGAGCAGCTGCCGCGGCCATTTTATGGTCCACGGCGCCCCCTCTTCACCTCTTCACCCCAATGCTGAGATTCTTTCTCGCAAATTCCTTCAGATGCCTTTTGCACTTGCCTTTCATTCATCGATAAGCATTCAATTGCCGCAAATGTAATTGCAACTGCATTTGCCTTCGCTCGATCTTTCTCTCTCACCCGAGCGCTGGCATTTGTTTCAGGAAATACCAAACGCACTTAGCTGGTGCGAACGAGTGAGAGGGAGCGGCTGTGCGAAGAGCTGCCTCTGCCGGTTCTACTCCCTCGCTGGCCGATGAAGTGTCGAATATGCCGTAATGTTGGACCAAGTCAAAAGTCAGGTCTGAGAGAGGTGAGAGAGTGCTCACAGAACAGTGAGGGCCAAGAAAGAGGCGAGAACTTCTTGCGCGGGGGAGACACACAAATGTCATTCAACCGAAACTGATAGCGAGGTGACACGAAAATTGTTTACTATTGTTTTCTTATTATATTTGATTATGCAATAAAAACTTTTTCTAAAAGACTGCTGGAATTAATAATATATCTAAATATTAAGGGTATGAATGCCATTAAAACAAAAAATATATCCCGAAGCTAAATACAAATGAACGCACATTACCTGTTTCAATTGTTTGACAGCCACTGTATTCTAAGCGCCTCTCTGTTGTGATTTGTGATTGCACAGGTGTGCGTGAGAGCTCGCCAGCAGCAGTTCGTGTATGCGTTTGGAAGAGAGCGCGAGAGTATGTAGCGAGAGTGCTATACTATCCCACATCTATCGGGTTCTGGTGCGCTACGCGGTGGAGCGAAGGGGATTTCAGTGCACATGTGTCATCAGGTGAAGCCTAAAATGTCTGCTCCACTTCAGGTACCGAGCCAAGTGTTAGCGGACTAAAAATAAATAACTAGCTGGTCCGTGGTGCAAAGTCAAAGTCGACCGTTACGTTATCAGCGCACAATAAACGCGATTTATTATCAGAGCACAGACTACAAGTACAAAAATGTGTTTATACAAAAAAGGGAGCTGCACTGCAATTCGATGAGGGAATGTTTTGTGAAAATAAGGAATACATGGCATGACGACAGCTGTCCCGTCGTAAGGCTTCGCAATTAGATTAATTATAGGCACCCTCTCCTTCGACCTTCGAACTGCTCCTCAAACATACATATTACATACGTAAACGTTAATATATCTTAATATGTTATGCACTTAAATGAACACAGCAATAGATCATTAGTTTGTGCACAAAGGGTAAATTCCGGACAGTCAAAGCAAATTTACTTGTTGACTTTGTCCCTGAGAAAGCGCTCCACTCGGGGCCAGATCTCCTTGGTCTTGCGTCCCGAAAAGGTGGTGACCAGACCGTGTTGCTCGTACCAGGCTACCACGGGACTCATTAGTTCATCGTAGAGCTGAAGGCGCTTGGCCACCACCTCCGGTTTGTCATCCTCCCGTTGCGTCAGCGGCTCGCCCGTAACATCGTCCTTTCCCGGGACCTTGGGGTCGTGGAAACCTATGTTATATACCCTTCCGGAGGGTGCGTGAATCCAGCGGTCCTTTACCCGGTCGATAATCACATCATGGGGAACGTTTAGCGTAATCACGGCATCAATGTGCTCGCGAGCAGCCAGCGCCTCCGCCTGGGCAGTGTTGCGCGGGAATCCATCCAGAATGTAGGACTTGTTGCCCACCTCTGTGATTCGTCCAAGCATCGTCTTAGTCACGATATCATCCGGCACCAGCTGCCCGGCGGCAATGTACTTCTGAGCGCGTTTGCCCAAATCCGTGTTTTTCAGGATGTTCTGACGCAGAATGTCGCCCGTGGAGATGTGCAGGAAACCAAATGTTTTGACAATCAGTTCCGAAATAGTTCCTTTCCCCGATCCAGGGGCGCCGATTATCACAGTCCGGAAGATTTTCGTATACATGTTTAAGCTCAACTACCTTTACTGTATTTGAGCTGCAAAATACAAAAGAGAAGAATAAGAAGTTACAAAATGCGGAAGTGATGAAGAAGTGAATAACTAAACAATACTAGTAAGTCAAAAATAGGGCCAAACTAAATTCTGTTGTTGACCATACTCGACACTCTTTATGAGCTAAGATAAGATTATCAAGAACTCAACAAATGTTTGGTACACAATCGTGAAGGTTATATTTTCCCTCTGAAAAGAAGCTCAATACAGTGAACACATAAAAGAAATGTCTTTAGGAGAATTATTTTCTAAGATATGAATGTAACTTAAAAATGTCATTGTTCCTACAACCAGTCATATTTTAGGAACAAGAAGTAAGAGTATTGTTTGATTACGAATTTTGCTTTATAATCAGGTATCATAATCTGAGGGTTAGAATTTTGGTGTAACTGTTACGTGAAGAGCACTCACTGTACTTTACGCGTTTTATAACCTTCTGATTAGAAAGCAGAACTAAAATTATTCGAAGATATCTGACCGCATACTATCGGTATCGTTAATACAATTTATATCGGTAAAACACTTGTCAACTTGTCTCACTTTTTCGCGATAATTGCAAAGCACCGTAAATCAGTCGTATGCCATTCGCCATATGCGTGGCCATATGCCGCATAGCAACAAGTGTAGCGCACTCGCCGTACTCCAACGACAGCAACAACAACAAAAATGAAAACAGAAGCAAGCGTGGCTTTTCGGGTTTTTTATGTTCTTTGTCTTCTTATGACCACATTGTTGTTGTCGCGCTTATCGTTCAAAGTCCACACGGAAAATTATGGAATAATGGGTGTTCCCTTAGGTTCAATGTCGCGCGTGTGCGTTTATGCCTGTTTATTTAGCACATTATGCACCTTTATTGTGCAGTATATTTCACTTGGCCAATTCACTTTTTAATGCTTGTTTTGTTATGTAAATAAGCAGCTGGTATAATCGGACCCTCTAACACACTTACACGGCACTTGGGTGTTGGGGAAATTAAATTTCGGGTGTTTGCCAGACTTGTTCTTGTTTTCCGTATCGCGGTATCAATTCTCGCCCGAGTGCTAATTGTGCGATAACTGGTCGTCGACGTTAATATTTTAATTCCGTGCCCGCGCCACTTTCCCCGCAGCTGCTGCTTTTGATTTTGCCTCCGCTGCTGCCGGCTGGCGAATTTCAAATGAAACAAGCTATTATATCGGAGTGTGTTTGCCTTGTCTTGCCTCTGGTTGTTTAGCTTCCAGGCTTCCTTCTCCCTCTCACTCTCTCTGTGTCCCAAGCGTCACAATCTGACAGCCGGTTGTTCGTGTAGTTCGGCTTTGCTCTCTCGCTCTTTAGCCCCAACTGCAGTGTAGTTGTTGGGGGTGGAGGGACAAACCTGCTGTCTCTCACTGGCGTAGCCGATGCGCTCTCTGCTCTTTAGTGCTCATTCTCTCTCCCTCTCACGTTCATTGCGAATAAATGAATGCAGTTTGGACTTCGATTTTGAATATTATTCCTTTGTAGGTGGATATCTGAAAAATACAAGCATTGTAGTTTTATGTGCTGTTATGTGTGTTGCAATACTTACTTATCTTTCAGCATTTATTGACAAGAATTTCAGCTCGCCCCGCGTTTTAAAAAATGTGTCAAATCCACTTGAAGATGTTTAAGAATACCGGATAGATATACATATGTATGTTCTTTAAGAATAGTAGTTAGCTTTTGATTAATTCAATTTATTTTATATTTATATGCCGATGAGACAAAACGCAGTCTTTCATATTATTTTAACGGTCAATTGCAACGTTATTAGTTTTTTGATGTACTTACAAGAGGTAAGAACTAAACAGAGATTTTGAATTTAATAGTTTTTAAATTTATTTAAACTCAACTCACTTTTTAATTTTTTCTCGTTAAACTAAAATTAATAAAAAGATATATTTATAAAAAACAGTTTTTTGTTAGCGATGAAAATTTCGAGTAAAGCATAAGTTGTTCATTTAAATATAAAAGTGTTTTGATTTCTTTAACTTACCCATCTTGAAATTTTAAAGTTTATCTTCACAAAGTCGAACAAAAACCGTAAATAACGAAATATTCAATTTTCCGGTAGTCCTGAAAATTACTAGAAAACAGGTCATGCCGAAATTTCGCTTCGAAAGCATCTTTATTATGGAGTTAGCAGCATTACATTTCTTATGTGGTGCATCTCACAAATTAGAATTTAAACATCAAATGTAAGTTAAAAACTAAAAGGAAACTTAGCACTCGTAGTTCTTGTAGACGCAGAAGACGCTACTCCTTGACCTCCTTGGAGGCCTCTATAATACCCTGCTTGCGTTCCTTTTGGTGATCCTTGATCATCTCGTCCACCTGCTCGATAGTGGGCTCTCCATCTGCTTCCACCTTTCTAGCATTCTTTCCACCTTCGGCGATTTTCTCCGGCGGGAAATTTGAATGATTTTCCTCCCCCTTGCCATTTGGCTCCACGGCTCTGGAAACACTACGCCTATCATGGTTATACCAGGAGTATTTGCTGCGAGTCCAGACGCGACCACGTCCCCTACCACGCGGAGGGTGACGCGCCGGGAAGCGACGGGGACTATAGCTGCGGGATCGAGAGCGACTCCTAGAGCGGGTGCGTCGGTAACGAGAGGCCGGCGAGGGTGTTCGACGGGGCACAAAAGGTGAAGGCGTCCGGCGAGCCACAAAAGGCGACGGTGTCCGTCGTTGAGCGAAGTGTGGCGGTGTTCGCCTACGATTGAAGGATCGCGAACGGGAGCGGCGATTGCGCCGGTTAACAAAGCGGGAAGTACCTTTTCCAAAGCGATTGCCATAGCGGGGCGAGCGAGAACGACTGCGCGAACGCGAGAAGCTGCGACGCCTGCGCGATCGGGATCTGGTTCTCGACCGGGATCTGGAGACAGATCTCGAGTCCCGACGATGGCTTCTGCGTCGCACACTTCTTCCGCGCCGACGATGCCGCGAGGGACTTCGAGAGCGACTGCGGCTCCGGCTGCGCGAGCTGCTGTTTCGCCCGGCGCCAAACTTTACCGGTTCCACTGGCGCCGCCAGTCGCAGCAGTCCAAATTTGTCCATTTGCAGCGGTCGCTTTTTGATTTGGAAGGAGAGCTTCGGTGCCGGCTCCGGCGGCTTCTTTTGGTCCTGATATTTTAACGCCGGCGTTGATTTATCGCTTCCGGAGACGGCGGCCGCACGTCGGGAAGTGCTAGGTCCCACGGAGTCGAAGTGAGCCGGTCGCTTTTCCGGTGCTGATAATTTTTTCATTGGTGGCGGAGCAGGCGGCGGTGAATCCCCTCCGCCACCCCGTTGGCTAACGTAGTCCTTGATCTTGGCTTTAAGTTCCGCCTCGCCGCTGGCGCTGTTCATTAGCCTAAAAGCAAAATAAATCAGAGGTAGTAAATCCGTATCGTATGGGGCTTATCCGTATTTTCGCCACAAATGAATGGAGCACTTCATAAAACGATCTCCAGTTCATCTGAGGTGTAAATACAGCTAATGAGTAACTCTAAATTCCCGGTACATACTTGTCTTGCCTATCAAAGTGGGTTTGGCAGGGAGATTGCAATTTCTTCTTTAATTGTTGTGCAAGGTGCATCTTTTACTGCAAACACTCACCTGAAGGCCTCGTGAAAGTCCATTTTCTTAAGAATCTCCATGGGATCCTCTGCCTCAGACTTTGTCCGGGATCTTCTTTCCTTCTTATCCTTTTTCTTCTTGCCCTTCTTCTTAGCCTTCTTGTGTTTGCTGGCCTCGCGCAACAGTTTCCTCACACTAGACATGGTCTCATCTTCGTCCAACCGAAACTCGTTGGCTTTCTGGGCATCTATGACGGCTAACTTTTCCTCCCCCGGAGGCTGAATTGTGCTTTGGGCGTAGAAGGGCTGACTTATGTTGGCCTTGGACTTACCAGCTAAAATTCAGAATAGGTTAACAGTTGGAGAAATGAACCGAAGACGACTAATACTGGATCAGTGCAGCCACCTACAACTCTCCAGCACTGATCCGACATGTACTTACCCTGATCATCGGTTTCACTTTCACTGGCACTAGAGGAGCTGGACTCATCGGAGGAGTGGCCACCGCCTGCCACGCCGATCACCTCGGCGCTTAGTCTATGCTTACCGTCTCCACTTCCACAGGGGACCCCAGCTGGTGACCGCTGCAGGGCGTCCAAGGATTGGCGCGCCTCTTCGTGTTGTGGCAACAGGTTGAGGCAGTCGCTATAGGCTTTCACCGCCTCGGGGATACGGTTTTCTTCCTCGTAGCTGCGACCCAGAGCCACCAGCGTCTCTCCCATGTACTTGCGCGCGTTCACGTGATACTTGTTCAAATTCAGTGCCTTCTCGAAGTCCTGAAGTCCTTTGCGGAAGCTGCCGCGGTTCGCGTAAAGAGCACCGCGGGCCACCAGACCCTCAACATTGCGCGGATCAATGTTTAGAGCCTTGTTCAAACACTGAAAGGCCTCGACTTGCTGGCCGTTTTTAAAGTGCTCAATGCCATCAGCCACGGAGCTGATCAGAGGTCAACCAATGGAGGTGTTGGGTGCGAAAGGGTGTGCAAATGATGGAATGGAATACACAGTCTCTACTGACAACAAACTCAAGTCGGAAAAATCTAACTTACCGGAAGGCCCATTGGGAGGCCTGCTTCTGTCGCAATTCTGCAGCATTCTCCGCCTCCGGGAAGCCAGCCTTTAAATGGCTTATCAGAGACATATTCTCATTGGGTTGTAGGCCATTCAGCTGGAACAGCAAATCGTAGTTTGGATTAACGAACTCGAGGGCAGCGGTTAGCTCATCCTCGTAGTGCACCGTAGATGGGTGTTCTCGGTTGTGAATATTTCTGCAGCAGAAGAGTATGGTTAGGTGGATGTTAAGATTTAGGACTGCAGATGTGGGCTATCAATACCGATAATACTTGGGCAGCTCGGTAATGTCGCAAAGACCCAACTTCAAATCCGGCGACTTGTTGTACATGCCAATCATGTTCAGAGTAAGTCGCTCCGTATCCGCGGATATGTTACAGATCTCACATCGGAGTATATCATTCACGGCAAAGCTCCGCGGGCTGCCTTGCTTGTCTAGGGGCAAGGGACCCCAGTAGTCCTGCAGTATAATGGCCTATAAAATGGGAAGGGTTCGGGTTACAGGCATTAAATTTAAAATGTTGGCATTGGTGGGATTATTTACCTTAATGGGTATGTCAGCCAGATAGGCGTGCACGGGGTCAGCAGTGCACAGTGGCTTCACCACCAGCCTGCTGCCGGGGGCCAGCTTCATTACCGAGGTATATATAATGTCACCCTGTTTGAGGGCTCCCAAGCGATGCGCCCACGCCTTCCTCTTGTCCTTCACTGCGTGAAAAAACTCATATGGTGGCTGCTGTACCAGACAGTTCTTGGCTAAGAAAGAATTATGGATAAAGTGTCATTAGATGGTCGTTTTTCGGACGAAGTTTCTTTTCCGACCTTGCGTCAACACCGAATCCTCCATGACGTTCGCCACAAGCTGGCGATCGTACAGATCGGTGGCCTTGCGTGCCAGAAACTGGTGCATCTTGAGTCGTTTGGCCCGCTCCTGGAAGGTGAAGTACTTCTGGCGCTCCTGGTAGACGCTGTAGTTCACCTGGGTTAGCCCCATCAGCCGCAGGTCGTCGACGCCCCGCTCGTCATCCCAGATCTTCTGTAGCGGCTGTCCGTGGTAACCGAGCGCATGGCCGATATACTCGAAATTCATCTCGGCAAGTCCACGTGCTCCTCCTCTCTACACCATTGACAATTCCCTCAATGGGCGTCCTCTTTAAAGGGCAAAGTGGCGACAAAAGACAAAAAAATTCGGCGAGAAAATTGCGACGCCGCCGATCTGTGATAAATCAATACGCCGATACTCAGTCTTTGGGCACGGTAATTATGATGTATCGAAAGCACTTCCTATTGTCCCCAATTGGTACACAGA
This sequence comes from Drosophila pectinifera, assembly GCA_008042775.1. Lineage (NCBI taxonomy): Eukaryota > Metazoa > Arthropoda > Insecta > Diptera > Drosophilidae > Drosophila > Drosophila pectinifera. The sequence continues at coordinate 169,361 of VNKC01000491.1, forward strand.
TTCCTTTTTTCATTAAATTCGAACAAATTATTTTCATTTGTCGGCAATAAATGCGAAAAATCAGTGTGGCCAAAGGTAAAGGCACAATTTTTTGTCACGCATATGCCATGGTGGACAGTGTTGCCAACTCTTCAAGTCACTAAATAACCACATCTGCGCTTAAAGATAGCTATTCTTAGCTATTTAATTGTTGTACAATTATAAATTCAAATAGCTTTAAAAAAACTTCAATATATAAATAGTGCAGATATAAGCGCTAAAGAGAGCGAAATATGAGTAATTCACCTTAAAATAATGTCTGTGGTGTGAAAAAATTAGATTTCATTTATTTTCTACATACATTTCACATTATTATTCAAATTTCGATATGTAGAAACAAGGTCAAATTGTATTGCATTCACATTTATACATGTATAAATGATGAAGTAGCGCCGTGTCAGACGCCCATTTCTGGGCTTGTCAGGCCCATGTACGCTATATATTCTTGATTTAGAACTACATCGGAATCGGTTAGAGTCAAGAAATTAATTTATTCATAAATTCCCAACAAAAAAATATGTGCCGAATTTCGGGGAAACGCCACCTTATCACAGTGGCGCCGTCCAGCGGTCCATGGTAGGGCTTTGGCTATGTTTGAAAATCGATGCCGCCACTAGGGGTCGCCACTGCATGAGTTAAAACCGTATAAGCCGTCTGTTTTCGCTTGGAATCTTTTATTTTTTATTATTAACTTTATTTATTTATAAGGAAACCCGGCGAGCTCAGTTTAACTTTGATTTAAAAACTTCAGATAATGGGTATGGCTTGGCGACCTATTTACCAAATTTCGAGAGAAGTTGGCAATGAACATAGTGTTTAGTTCCAAAATGTATCTCAGTTCTTACAAATAGAATTTCTATTATTTCGTTTACCTCGTTTTTAAATCCAAAAGTATACAAAATCGGAATGGCTGATGTGCCTCCCCAGCCTGAGTGGGGCATTAAGATGTCCAAGATATCCATAATACCGCAACGCTGGTTCTTGGCTTGCATGGGCTTTCTGGCCATAGTGAATGCCTACACGATGCGCGTCTGCCTTTCGCAGGCCATCACGGTGCTGGTGCCCCCGAGAAACTATTCGGACCACCCTGATGCTATATGCGAAGCAAGCGACGATGAGGTAAAGCAAAGAAAAAGCACGGGCTTATACGATTGGGATCAGGAGAAGCAGGGCTTGATCCTGTCCTCCTTCTACATTGGGTACGTCATAACGCACTTGCCTGGCGGCATTCTGGCAGACAAGTTTGGCGGAAAGTGGACACTAAGCCTGGGTATACTTGCCACCGCCATATTCACGCTTTTAACACCGATATGCATCGTGCATGGCGGTAGCGATGCCCTCATCGTGCTTCGTGTGTTCATGGGCCTTGGAGAGGGCACAACCTTTCCTGCCCTCAGTGTCCTGCTGTCCTCGTGGGTGCCGGTGAAGGAGCGCGGCATTCTGGGCGCCCTAGTGCTTGGAGGTGGACAGGTGGGCAGCATTGCCGGAAACATCATTTCTGGCTTGATCCTCGAATCATACGACTGGCCGTGGGTGTTCTACGTCTTCGGCATAGCCGCCATTCTCTGGTTCATCTTCTTCACGCTGCTGTGCTTCAGCAGTCCCGCCACACATCCGTTCATCAAGCCGAAGGAGCGAGAGTTCCTGATTAATGAGATTCCCCCCAAAAGCAAGGACAAACCGAAGACCCCCTGGAAAGCGATTTTTACCAATGTTCCCATGTATGCGTTGATCAGCGCCCAGATCGGTCACGACTGGGGCTTCTACATCATGGTCACCTGCCTGCCCAAGTACATGGCCGACGTTATGCGTTTCTCGATTAAGGCAAACGGCCTGTACTCCTCCCTTCCCTACGTGCTGATGTGGATAGTTTCTCTGGCCAGCGGCGCCGTGGCCGACGTCATGATTGGCCGACACTGCATGGGCATCACCAATACCCGCAAACTCATGACGGCCATTGCTGCCTTTGGTCCGGCCATATTCATGGTAGGCGCTTCCTATGCGGGCTGTGATCGCATCCTGGTGGTGACCCTCTTCACCATAGCCATGGGTCTGATGGGCACCTACTATGCCGGGATGAAGCTTACGCCGCTAGACTTGAGCCCCAACTATGCCGGCACCCTGATGGCCATCACCAACGGTATTGGGTCGATCACGGGCATTCTCTCGCCCTACATGGTCGGAGTAATGACGCCGAACACTTCAATGCTGGAGTGGCGCCTGGTGTTTTGGGTCGCCTTTGCCGTGCTGACCAGCACGGCGATAGTCTACTGCATCTGGGCCTCCGGCGAGATACAGCCCTTCAACGACGGCACCAATTCAAATAAGAAGAAGGACGCCGAGCCGAAATAATCGATGCAGTATGCGGTATTGGGTATTGGGTCGATCACGGGCATTCTCTAGCCCTACCTGGTCGGGGTAATGATGCCGAACACTTCAATGCTGGAGTGGCGCTTGGTATCTTGGGTCACCTTTGCCGTGCTGACCAGCACGGTTATAATCTACTGCATCTGGGCCTCCGACGAGATACAGCCCTTCAACGAAGGCAACAATTCAAACAAGGACGCCGAGCCGAAATAATCGATGCAGTATGCGGTATTGGGTCGATCACGGACATTCTCTCGCCCTACCTGGCTGGGATAATGACGCCGAACACTTCAATGCTGGAGTGGCACGGCGGTAGTCAACTGCATCTGGACCTCCTCCTTCAAAGAAGACACCAATTCAAATAAGAAGGACGCCGGTCCGAAATAATCGATGCAGTTAGGTTCTATTATGTGATGTTTTTAAAATTTTGACCTATATGTCAATAGTAATGGAACTAGCATTTGTACACAGTTGTGCGATAATGCCGAGCAAAATATGGCTCCCTCATACTCGTCGAAGTCAAAATTTCAGTACTGAGCCTTGTAGTACTATTTTCATATTTTTCGTACTCAAAGTGACGAATAAAAACATAATCAAACAATTTTAGTCTAATCCTTATTTACAATAAGAACTAATTATTTCTAATCGATGTAGAAGCTTGGGCCACCTGCAGTTCCGGCATTCCGAAATTCATAGTTACCCCGCCCAGCCCTGAATAAGTACTAAGTTTTAGTTTGGTACCCTTCCTCTTTACAGCTATAAAGGTCCAGGTGACTGGCAAGGGCAAGTGTAAATGGATGGAGATACTGCGCAAGAACTCCAACAACAACGAGTACTCCCGCAGCTTATTCTACACGAGCAAGGAGGTGTATGAGCACAGCGAGACTGCGCTGCCGGACTTTGAGCCGCGTGGCCTAGAACTGTCGCCCGGTGAGCACACCTTCATCTTTGAGGTGGCCCTGGGCCGACAGCTTCCTTCGAGCTTCAAGGGAAGCTACGGCGGGATCAAGTACAAGATGCGAGTGCTTATCCAGCGACCGTGGACATTCGACGAGCGGCACACCATCCCCTTCACAGTGGTGAAGCACATGCCGTTGCAGCCGTCGCACCGCAGCATTCCCAGTCCGCTGGAGAAGCAGGTGACCAAGACGATCAGCTTGTTTGGCACGCGACCGATCACATTGCTGGCCCTCTTGCCGGAGGATTTCGCGGTGCGGGGAGAGCCGCTGAGGATTTGCGCCACTGTGATCAATAACAGTACCACAGCCGTGGAGAAGCTGCGGTTTAGTGTCCTCCAGTATGTCACCTACTACAGCCATGTGCCGCTGCGGGTCCAGAAGGTAGAGTGCATAGCTGTGGCCACCAAGGAAACGGGTTCAGTGCAAAAGAAGAGCGAGCGTAGCTTCGCCCACGAACTGCTTATGCCGGAGGGAGCTCAGCCCACGGATGAGCAGATGAGCGGGGTCATCACCATTGTCTATGAGCTGCGTGTGGAGGCGGTGCTGCGGGGCTTCTTCAAGAACTTGATACTGAATCTTCCATTCAAAGTGTACTCGCAGGACACCTCCAACCGCCAGGGATCACTGCGACCGCCGCCGCCACCGCGACCAAATGACGGCCCACCCGGTCCGGATGTGAGCTCCGGCAACCCCTTTGAGCCCACTCTGCCTGTGTATCCATCGCTGGACTCTTCCATTGGCTCGCCATCGCACTCCTCGCAGTTCAGCGAGTGCAGCTCCATCAACTCTATAACCTCGGATTCCTCGGCGGCCACTCTAAGTCCCGCTGTGGGCGGTGGCGTCAGTGCCGGGGGCGTGGAACTGTCCTACACCTCGGGCTCGCAGTCCTCACAGTTCGGCAGTCCCTCGGCCAGGGCCAGCTTGCGCAGCTCCAATGTGCCCTACATGCCCTACTCGTCCAGCCCGCTGATGGTGCAGTCGTATCCGCCGCCCCACCTGCCCGCATTTCCTCTTCCAGAGTCACCACAATACTCCCTGCTAGCCCTGACACCACCTCCGAATGGAGCTTTAGCCCCACCCACCGCCAGTGGTGGTGGCGGGGGAATAGGAGGAGTGGCGCCGGGCTACAGCCAGCTGCCATCCACCTCGGCATCTTCTTCGTTTTTGCAAGCACGTCAGCCGCCTGGAGCTCATGAGCTGCGTAAGTTACAAGGAATCTCCTCCCCCTTGATAATATAATTCTTTAATTTATTATATTTTCTAATCTGTGTATCCTTTCCTTCTTTCAGCTCCATCCTATGAAGAGCTCTTTGGCCTGACCAATGCCCCTCCGGGAACTTCGAAGTAGGAATCATTGAATGTCCTGCGCAGCAGTCACCCAGTTACGTCCAAGCTTTGCCTAGACATAGAGCTTCAGGTTTACTTTATAGTGTTATAGAGTATCAAAAAAACAAAAAAAAATTTCGTTTATATCTAAGACGGCCAACGCTTCGACGCACAAACCATATGTAATGTATGATTGTAACCACTATAGCTTTTTTTGTTCGATCCGGCTGTAGACATTAATGTAATCGATGTATTAATAAGCTTAAAGTTTGTTTACTTTCTGAAATCTACTGCAAATTTGTTTCTAAAACAAGGCAAGTTGCACAAATGTTAACTCCTAAACATGGTACATTTTTAGTGCATTTTCATATCAACGTTTGTGCGTATTTGTACTAAGTATCGCACAGATATACCTATATGATATGCAATTTACCAAGCATTCATTATGCAACTGAATTAATTTCCCTTACAACTTCATATATTTGACAATAATTTGATTAATACTAAATTTGAGCTTAAAAAAAAACTGACACTCATAGCCGGAATCTCTAAAGGTCTGTTAGTTAGTTAGCTTGTTGGAGTCAAGTAGATAGAACCCTAGGCGAGCACTATTGCCAAACCGACTAGGCAACACGCATCTTATAAACCCACTATAACTATGTATACATATAATATCCCAAATAAGTTAAAAATTTACGATTAATTTATTTATGCAAAAGAATTAAGGGCAGACCTTGAATACTCTGTCTTCTTCTTAAGATTTGGATTACAATTTGTATGCCGTCCTTCCCCAGGCAGCCAAACTTTGTGCATTTCTAAGAATCGAATCTTGCGTACTACTCAAAGACTCACGAGTATTTTCACTATATAACTCGACACATACACTTCAGCCCCGCCTATTTATGAAAGATTTTAATTATTTTTAAATTTACACGTTCATCTCCAAAGATACTGATGGAAACGGTTTACAGACTTAGTATATCAATGAAATTCTATACCAAAACAGGTCTAACATTACTATTTATTTTCTCTCACTGGATTTTACGTTTAGTATTTAAGTACTTAAGCAGGACTCGAATATGGTTCTTGCAAGCCAGAAGAATCATTGAATCAATAAGCTTTAGTGCCTCTGTATGATGAATGAACAACTCGAATGGTTATCGTTATTGAGATCAAATGTATCGATACACAATTTTTATACACATATTATCGTTCGGAAGCAATGCAAACTTTTAGTTTTAAGTGCACAAATGCAAATTATGTACGATCAAAGGATTTCGTTTAAGGTGCTTTACAAATCACTATTTTTGGATACCAATTTTTTGTGTTTCTTTGAATTTAGTGCTCGTAACTAAATCTCAATATATTATTTACATAAACAAAGAATCGAATAAAATGTTAATAAAATCACAAAACAACCGTGTGGCATTGAATATATGGGAAATCGAGGGTATTACCTAGTATTGGGTGAGTAAGAAATAGTTATAAAAATGGCTAGATATTCAAAAACAGTTGTTGTAATATACATAATAATATCTACGACTAAAAAATAGATATTTAACACGAAAAAAGGTTAGATTAGTCACAGAATTAAAATTTGACCGCACTGTTGCTTAGTCTACATTCTGTGCATATTTTGCGGGCAAAGGCATTGCTAGATCGCGAGTCAGGGCTTTGGGCAACACTGTTTTATACCCTGAAAATTTGTCAGATCAAGGTGGACAAGATTAGGAACTGAATAATGTAGAGTTTACCTGCAAAATGCGGATACATTTTTATTGTCTAATAACTTCCATGTTTATCAGATTTCACTTAAATTTTGTAGAGTACGTTAGCACAAATGTATTTCCTACATAACTTTTTACCCTTTATACCATGTGGGTATAATCAATCATGTTATTACTTCGTTACTGCAAAGATCTGTGCTATCAAAAGAGGTCAATTTAAATCGAGTAATGAATTTCAAGACAATTGTGATCATAAAAAAATGCCCAATGGTGGTACCCACCTGCTCCTGTGAAATATATATAGTTGGTTGCCATTCCCAAATTGTTGAAGCAGGTCTGCTGCCAGGCCAAAACTCACAAACCACAGCCAGCAGGCAGCAACCCCTCAAAAAATGTACACAAGCGCACTTCTTGTACGTGTTAAATTACAATTTCAGGTGCTTGAAGGAAAGTGCGTTGCTGTCGCCCACGCAGGTACCTGTGTCTGCTGCCTTGGCCAGTTGGCTAGGGAGTCCAGGTGGCCAGGTGGTGGGCCGGTGAACGTGTGCGGCTTTTCTAACAAGTAACGGAAGTGTTAAGTCAGCTGTAATTGTTTTCTTTCATATTTTTCCAGTTGCCGCTGTTGAGGGCGACAATTTAGTTTGCCCGCTGGCCCTGGGGGGAATCAGAGTCACCATAAATTATACTCCGCATGGCGATGGGGCTGCCGGCCGCATGAAAGGCATACATAAACAAAATTGTTAAATAATAGCGACATTTAGCGGAAGTGTAGTGCCAGCCGCATTCTGCAAACTTCAGCACGCGCGACAAACGATCGCAGCCCTCAGTCGTAGCTCCTTTCCTTTATCCCGAGCCCCATTGCCCTATTATTTCCGCGACTCATTCCCCCATTTCCATTTCGTCAAATTATAGAGGTGCTAGAAGCGAACTCAGCTCACCCCAGTTGCTGTGTACTTAAATGTCTTAATCGCTGTTGGGTTTAACTTCTATTTGACTTTCCAGTGGGGGTGGCAGGATAATGATTTGTTGACCACTCGGAGAACGGGGCGGCTGTGCAATTTGGGGCTTTGCTTTTCGGCATTGAACGTGCCACTAACTGATATTAAGTATGCGCCATGTGTGCCGGTGTCGTAGCCCTGAAACGGATACAGATTGATAAACACGTACGTAGATGGAAGTAATTTAAGCTGTGTTTATATATATATTTATGTGCTTACTCAGGAGTTGGATACACAGAGGACTTTGATGGCTACTTCAAAGTTTGTAAAGCTAACGAGGACTCCATACTTCCTTTTTGATGAGAGATGGAAGTCCTTTTTAATATATATGTATTTAAATATTTTATTAATTATTATAATATAATTTTGTTATAATAGAATATGTTAGTGTATCTTTAGAAACTATTAAAAATTGATGTGTTAATTAATTTAATAATTTAGAGTTTTTTTAATTTAAATACTAATGAATATATTTATATGTTCAAATTGCATTTGGGTGTGTAAGAAATGGAAGGAAGTAGCTATTATTTTTTGTAATATTCCATTAAATAGCTATGACTAAAGAAAATTATTTTACCTAAAAAAGGCTTGATTTAGACTATAAGCTTCAACCGCACTGGTGCCTTGCTTTGAATCTGGGCACACTGTGCGTGTGCTGACAAAGGTCGCGAGTCCGAGCTCAGTTTGCCACTGCTATAAACTCATAATATTGATTGTGTCTTATTTTTCCGTCTAATTCTTTTTACACACACGCAAAATTTCCCATCTCTTAGACCTTTAATTTCTCGTGTAGCCGAAATAGATTGACCTACCAAAAACTTGCGACACACATGACAAGGGCTCACACTGACCGGGTTCATATTAAGACTCGAGCACATGTGGCTGGAAATCTCAACTCCATCCCATCCACCTTAATCTTCTCAGCAGCCCCAAAAACCAGAGACAGCTGCTCCATCGAATGGCTGGGAATTAGTTTATTCCCCTGTCCGAGAAGACAGAGGCGGGAGGAAAGAAATCGAAGGAAGCCCAAAGAGGATGTAAAAAAGGCCGGGCATATGGCCTAATGCCAAATAACCAAATCAAAACTAATCAAGCAGAAGTTACTGCAACTGCCGCACAGCAGGTGGCATCCGACTGTTACGGGGCTCGATGGCAGGATGGCGGGATGTCCTGGCCACAGTGAAAATGGTTTTAAATTGCTGCCTGATTGTCTTTCAAGTTGGCACACACTTGTGGCGCAGGCAACCTTCTCGACTGTGACTGAAATTTAATCAAGCGTTGAAATTTTTGCACGTACGTATTCCTATTTCTATTTCTATTTCTATCATATTCAATGGCCGCTCCAATTTTGGCTTTTGCTGCTGCCCCCGCCGTCCGCAGAGAACTCTTGGTCACATATGGGACTCTGTTCGTTGTGGTCACAGTGGGTTCTCGGCCACCTCCTTCTCCTCCTTCCCAATCCCTCGGATTCCCTCCACTTGTGTGAATGGTCCCGAAACGAGCTCTGCGCTGGTTCTGGGCAACAGTTGCCAAAGACTGCGACCTTCTTCTTCTCCAGCACCCCATCCGGTACCCAAACCCCTTGAATTTTTGGGTTTTTTTGGTGGTAGTTGGCTTGGCCGCTTCATTAAGCTTTTTTGTTGCCTGGCAGCAAGCTGTGACGGATTCGGGTGGAGTTGGAGTTCGTTGCTGTGCTAGGCTCTAATGTAGGGATTCCCCTGGAAGGGGCCGGGCGGCTGGTCATGCGATAATTAACGGAAAGTTTGATTCACGGAAACTTAACCTAATTTTGTATTTAGAAGCATTTACACGAAGTTTTGAAATGTAATATAAGGAGGAGTATTAAGAGCGATGTTTCCAGAACTTTTAATACTCTTTTTTAGGAAATATAAACAGTTATAAACTGTTTTTATACAATGTATAATTATTTTTAATATAAATGCTTATAAATTAAGGTTTTATTTAGGTAAAAATATGCTTTTAATTATTATAAAACAGTGGCCATACATAGACCTTTTAGAAATGCATTTGTTTGAGTAAGAAATAGGACCAAGTGTCTAGATATCAGAAAAAATAACAAACATCTTCTTGGAAATAGCATAACAATTATGACAGAAAAAATAGCTATTTTACCCTAAAAGAGTCTAGATTTAGCCCCAAAATTACACTTTGCCCGCACTGGTGCGTTGTTTACTTTCCGTGCATACTTTGGGTGTGCGGGCAGAGGCCGACCAGAGTTGACTCACAAGTCAAAGCCTTGACCACCACAGTTTCACTTTATTTATCCAATAGTTCTAATGTTTACTTACTGTACTGCCTTAATAATATAATATATAATTAATGATATAATTTAATTTTATTATGATTATAATGAGCTTAAGGTTTTTCTACCACTCAATAAAACCTTTTAATGATTACATAAAATATGTTTAATTTAGAAGCAATTGCTTGAATTGTTTAATAGTACTTAAAGTAGTAGGTATACGTTATGGTCTTAATAAATGTTTTTGGAGTTGGTGAGCCATATGTCAGCCATCGATGTAGCAATATCTTGATTTTGTTTTAATATCAATTTGACACAGTTGTTGGCCTCCACGTGATGTTTAGTTTTCTGTGCAATTTGATTGCAGGCCATCCCCTCAGCCCCTCTAACAACCATCCCCAGACCTTTTCCACGAACACCCCAGTGGCATGCACATCCACACCCCCACACCCCCACACCCACACACACACATCCATATACACAATATGCTGCAATTTCTGTTAATTTCGTTATTGAGACACGTTCGCACGAACTGCGGACGGGCACAGCTTGCGAAAGAATTCCCTCTGCGGTGCCGGAGATGAACTGCAGCTGTCCGCCGGACACCGGACACCGTACACCGGACAGCGGACTCTGGACCTTGGACTCTGGACTCCGATCAAAAAAGAGAGGAATGTGCAGTGGAGTCAAGTTGCCGGACTAAACTTCGGTCCGGCTGATTGATGCCGGGGGAGGATTAGGAGGAGCTGCTCGATTGGCAAAAGAAGCCACAGCAAAAGCTTGCGGTGTGTGCATATAATTTGATATGCCGGCGAGCTAAAAATGGCCAGGAAAGAAATCCTTTAGCCACTCTAGCAGCTAGCAGCCAGCAGCCAACAACCAGCAGCCAACAACCAGCAGCCTCTGCCAATTTCCAGTGGCCGGCGGCCACAACAAAGAGCTCGGCTGCGGAGCAATTTATGAGCGTTTAAGCAGCCGTCGTGTTATTCAAGCAAATCAACTGGCTCTTTGGCAATTAATATTGCATTTCATAAACTATGCCCATTTGAGTGTAAAATAGTTGAAAAGCATTGAGCAAACCTGTGGTGAGGTTTGGAATATTTTTAGGCATTTAATAAAGAAGGCTTTGAGTTTCAAAGTCCAACGTCGATTAGATGCAATTTAATAAAATCGAGAATACCGTCTTGTTTGTTCATACCTTTAAGTTGAAAACATATTTAGCATTATATCTTAAAATTTTCAGTCTAAACTGATCTTAGTTTTTTAACTGGAGTGTAATTAATTAATTTAAATTATTTTATTTTGTATAAATTCCAAGAAAAATAAAAATTATAATTTACGGAAGCTGAGTTTAAATAAATAAATAGTACAAATGAATAATCTTGAAGAAAATGTTTCCTGATATTATTTTTTTATTTATACTAAAAGTAAAGATAACAGCAATAAAAAACTTCAAATTGAATTTTATTGAATACTTTTAAGCACTTTTTAAAGAGATTTCAAAAATCTAGTGTTGTTTGTAGCACCCCCTAAGATGTTTCCAATATTCGTACTTATTATTAATTATTAATTACCTTTCTAAAATATACCTTAAAATATAATATAAGATAAACACACTAATAAATAAAAAGAGATAAATCTGAAGTCTATAGATTGATTTTGCCTTATTTATGATTATCTATATGTTTAAAAGAGTGTTCTATTGCTACGGAAAGACTTGCAGTTGTAGGCTTTTAAAATGTTAAATTTTATGAATATAAGTTATATTTGATAAATTCCTAAACAACATGAATATAATGTATTTAGGCGCTTTTTCCCTAACAAGATACAGTACATTTCCCCTCTGACTTTTAATTGACAATTAAAACACTTTGGCTGTGACTAGCATAACATTTTCTTTGATGATGCAACATTTGAAATAAACAAGGACGCACTTTTTGCGAACGCAGCTAACCGGGCGTGTGTGCGCTCAGTCAATAAATACACAATTAATGTGCAAAAATCAACATAATCAAATTACGACGGTTTGATTGGTTAAATTGAATTTATAACGATGGCCGAACCGTTTTCGCTGTTGGATAATCAGTTTAGCATTGTAATGCCAGAAAGTATCTGTGGCTCAATTCAAATTGTTCGCTAAACCAGAAACACGCATAAAAACACGCCGAACGAAATGTATGCAAATAAGTAAAACATTTATATGCATTAATGCTTTAATCTGTGACAGGGCTGATTTTACACGCTCAATTGAATTAAAGATATTTGCTGAAAACAATTTGCAGCAAAAAAGCAATTGCAATATTTATGTAATGATCGCCCTGGCCCCTTGTCCGCTACAATTTTGAATTTATCGCAGTTAACTTGCGGAAAATGTTAACATTTAATCAAATCAAAACAAGCTAACAAACCCAAATCCAAGCGGCAAAAACTGCAATAAATATTTGATTGCTTTTATGGCATAAAATTAAAAAAACGTGAAATGCTAATAAAAGTAAATAAAAACATATGCATATAATTAGTAGCACAGCTGAAATTTGATTTAACCAGGAAAACTTAAAGAGGAAATGGAAGCGGAATGGAATTAATCAATTTTTACCTTTGCAACGATAAATTAATCTGTACAAAATACAGTGGGATTAAAATATCTTTTATATGTCTAAAGACTATATATAAAAATATTATAAATATAGATTCGGGGCTTCAAAATGACAGATTAATATTTTTAGTTTTTAATGAATAATAATAATTAGTAGCAAAGCTGAAATTTGATTTAACCAGGAAAACTTAAAGAGGAAATATAAACGGAATGGAATTAATAAATTTTTAAATTTGCAACGATAAATTAATCTGTACAAAATACAGTGGGATTAAAATATCTTGTATTTTTCTGGAGAGTATATAAAAAAATATTATTTATATAGATTCGGGGCTTAAAAATGACAGATTAATATTTTTAGATTTTAATTAATAATAATAATTCATTTAATTAAAATGAATTAAAATTCATTTTTAAATTTGCAACGATAAATTAATCTGTGCAAAATACAGTGAGAGTGTAATATCTTTTATATGTCTGAAAAGACTATATACAAATTTTATAATAATAGGTTCAGGGCTTCAAAGGACTGATTATTATTTTTAAATTCCAGCTTATTAATTTCTAGGGTCATAAACAAAGAGAATTTATATACAAAAATTTCAACATAGCTGAAAATACTTACCTAATTTCGTCAAATTCGATTTGGTAAAATGTCTGAAACTTAAGTGGTTAACTTGGAATTCCGTGCCGGCCGCAGGACGACAAACGAAGGTGAATTCCGAGAGCTGGCAGAGACAAGTAAATCAAATTAAACTGGAATGTTCCGGCATGCAAGGCTATGACAAAATACTTTCCAGCGGACAGCCCACGTCGCCGCCCCCAGACTGTCCAGGGCACTGTCGGCCACATTTTTGTGGCTGCTGCCAGGCAGCCAGTCTGCCAGTCCGCCTTGTCCCCGGCAAATATCCAAATTAATAAAATACAAATACCCTCAGTGCCGGGGCGTAAGTTAACCAACAGGACCAGTTGATTAGTCTGCCAGGACAATGCCGGGGATTTTTCACATTCCATGTGCAAATTGATTCAATTATTGGCATTTAATTAAATGCAAATAGGACTTGCCCACCTGTCCCTACCTCTAGGTCATCTCTCTCCCTTTCGGGCCCCCTTAAGCTCCCCCTTCCGTGACTGCCGGTTTTAAGAACTTCATTAAAATGCCAGCCGCCGACAACGACAAATATACAGAGAGCTGGAAACCAAAACCAAATATTTCGTTCATTTCATTTTGTCAAATTTAAATGCCCCTTGACAAAAGCTTCTGCCGCTCACACCAAACCAAAATGATTCCCGAAGAGCAGGTATACACTGAATACGAAAAGTTCCATTATAAATATAGATAGATAGATATATATATAGAATTTCAGGTGTTTCCTATATAAATAATCTTTACAGAATGCTTTAATTGCCTTCGCTTTGTATTAAACGATTTGTATTTTATTCGTTTCCACGCAGTAAAGTTAAAGTATTTATAAGTTTTTAAATAAAATAACTGACATTAACTTTGACATTTTACTGAAATCTATTATATTTTTAGGTTAAAATAATGCGAAAAAAGTGTAAATAATAATAATACGTACTGAAGATTTTTTAAAGAATCTTTTAAGAATTTCTTTATTTACTTATTTATTTAAAAAATTGATATTTCAATCATATCCACACAATAATATTACAGCATATATATGTTTATGTTTATATATATTTTTTTTTATTTATGTATTTAATTATTTTAGTTATTTTAGTTATTTATTTTAAAGATTTATATTTCAATAATATTCACACAATTATATTAAATTTGTATAAATATGTATTTATTTATATAAGTTTTAAATTTAATTTTAAGTAGTCTAGCAAAATGTCAATATTTTGAGAAACTTCCCTTGGATCTACCTTATTTGCGGGTTAATAAATAAGTAATAATAATAAATAAATATGAAGCAGATTCATTAAATACTTGATTTCAATCTACCTGAAAATATTGTAAATTGCAGCTTTTTACGATATTATTATTATTATATTATTAAAACAAAAATTAATGTAATTAATGTAAGTATAACTGGGAATTTTCCCGCTGTGCAAAGGTTATCCCTTCGGCCCTACCTCCGCATTGAAGCCATGTAATTGTTGTCCGTCTGGAGCAGCCCTGCAGTTATTTGCATTCAAATCGTAATTTTTGTCTCATTAGAAAGTATGCGAGTGGTTAGGCGAGGGGTCTGGATTGCGGAGGGAGCAGAAGAGCCTGGCCATCACATTCTTGCCCTCGAACGTTCAGACATTGTCAACGTGGCCAGCGCCGCTTAAGTGTCCCAAAGTTGTGCCGGCCGCAGAGCTAAATGAATGCCAACAAGTCGAGTTCTTGGTCCAAGGGCGAGTCCGGGCGGTAGACCCTCTTGGGTGGAGGGGAGGTTCGAATCGGGGTGCTGGGGGGACTGACAAGCCAGTCGTTATCGCCCCAGGGCTTTAGTTTAATTTCACTTCAATTTTCATTGTACAATTTTCGCATTTTTCGATATGTCTCCAGGGCGCCGGGACAGCTTGGGGGTTGGCCGGGCTAAGGGTTGCTGCTTTGCCAACTGATATTGCCTTTTAAGTAAATCAATATCAAATGCCTGGGATTTAAGTTTGCCAAGTCACAGTCGAGGGAAGAGACAGATTTCGGTGGTCACAAGGGACAAATTTAATACTCTTTAATAAGTAATTAAAATATTATTTGAAATCTATATAGCACTATGTATTTAAAATTATTTAGAATAGAGTAGTGTGTCTCAGAATGTAAGTGTACCTAAAAGAATATTAACTAAATACTTGTAGAAATTTTTTAATGTATTCCAAATATTATTAAGAATTCTAGAATATGAATATGAAGAATATGAATATTCTATTCATATTTATAACGTTTTCCTTTAATTTATTCATTTAATTCAATATTATTACTTAATTATTCATTAGCTGCTAAAAACATGTTTGCCTTATTTTATTTACGTTAAACTATGTTTAACTAATAATAATAACTAATTAAAAATCTGAGCGCTATTTAGGCCATTGGCTCCACTTTTTATTCATATAAAAATTAAAAATCTGTCCAAACCCTATTAAAAATAGTCTTATAACACTGCCAATGCCTATTCAATCTCAGATTGTTTATACCCTTGGCAAGGATATTAAAATGAAGCCACCTAAAGCGGATGTTGCCACTGGCTTCATCAAGCAAATTTTGCGATGATGAATGAAAAAATATTCTTTCAATTCCTTGGCTTTTTTGTTTTCGCCTCACTTTATTTTCGCCGTCGTAGTATATTTTATGTGAGCGTTTTTAATTTTGCAAAGTGAAAAGCAAATTTGTCACATTTTCCCTCTTTTCACATTCTGTGTTATTGGATTGAGCCGCATTTGATGAAGCTGCGGTGGCCGCATTCGGAGGGAGGGGGAAGCGAGTGGGATCAAGTCGCGGCGGGGTTAATGTTAATGCTAATAAATTATACGACAGCCTTCAAATTGAAATCCAGCGACGACAACTCAAACGAATTTAATTGAAAAACTGTTTTCCGTCGCTCGTCGCGTTTTGCATATAAATCAGTGAGCCAAGGGGCGGCACCCGCTGCACTGAGCTTCGAGTGTTAGGGGCTGGCTGGGGTGGTGGCTTGTCGAGGCTGTTTGCCAGCCATCCAATCCAATCCCGTCCCATCCCAGCCATCACAGCCATCCCAGCCAACCCATCCAATCCAATCCCGATGTCCAGGGCAGAGTCGCGGCGAGTTAGGCGCTCGCAGCTCACAAGCTCACATGTTCTGCATTTGGGCAAACAAACGCGACTCGCACAGGTCACTGCGTATTCAGAGCGAAATCTAGTCCCCTACACTGAGAGATTTCACTGACCTTGTATTCAAAATTTAAATAAATAAAGTTTTCATTAGAACCCATTGTCATCGATTTAAATGGTACGCAAAAACAATGGTCGCCATTCGCTGTAGGTAATTATCAATTTTTAGAATGCTGTCCAAACACACCTGCAGTAATTTATATGATTTCTAAACTTCCTAATGTACATACATTTTTTTAATATATAATAATAATAATAATTAATAGTGAAGCAACCCAATGAGTAAGGATCTAGTTCAGATACTATTTCCCTTTGATTATTTCCTTGCCTAATAAGTTACTGATATATTTAAGTTTATATATATTTAAAAATATATAAAATATTAAAAACATTTTCTTTTCTCAGTGTTTTAGTGTGCATTGGTTCGTTGGTGTGCGTGGGGCGTGTGTGTGAAGCGGCTGCCACGCCTCGTTCGTGTAAAGTTGCCGAGCTCTTTCAATTAGCAATTTGTCAGCTGAATCCAGCGCTCAGGCCATGCAAATTATTCTCTAAAAATATATACGAGAACATATGCAAAATCCCCACTAGCATGCGTCCATACAAATCGGTTGTAATTCAATTATAAACTAGAAAAGCGGAAATAAAAATATATAGGCGCAGGTATAAACATTTCCATAAACGAAATGTCCTAGCTTCTGCAGCTGGAATTTGTTTTAATTTTTTTCAGCTGAGTTATAGCTGGTAGGTAGATGCACGAACAAGTCAAATATGCAGGGATTTAATTAAAAAATCTCCACAAAGCTGCGATTTTTTAATTTAGTGTCGGTTCTGCCGGGCTGCCGAAAAGGGGCGGCAGGAGAAGTGTCCTGCGAAATGCACTGACTGCTGAATTAAGCCAATTTTTGTATATACAAGTTTTGGGTTCTAGAATGTCTGTTCTGCTCAACTCGGATCACCATGACTTTAAAGGATATTGATATGGATGTCACCTTTTAATTGAAAACTGAAGAATTAGGTTTTTCTACCAGTTACAGCATTTTTTAGGCATGCAATTTTAAATGGAGTTCATGAAGCGCCCTGGCATAAATCCTTTGGAAAGCGGAATCGGATTAATCGGAATTTAATTTAAGTGCAAGAACAGGACAAAATGGAACTGAACTGCATGTGTAATACCTTTCAGCAAAGTTATCTGTGTAATAAAAATATCACAATTTTTATATTATTTCTATTGTGTGGACGCCAGTGCAGTCAATGGAATTCAATTAGCGATTTACCCCTTCTATAGGAGTTCAGAGAACAATGATATTGTTACTTCCACTTCAAGCGAATCAATAAAATGTATGTCAAGTGTGAAATCAGATTAAGATAGCTGTATAATTTAACAAAGCTTAAATGTAAATATAAGAAATTAAAATGAAAAATGACATCGGTTTTAGGGAGAGGAAAGTTCTTAAGCATTAGAATTGCTTCAATAATAGGTCTTATTACCCTTTTTTATTTTTACGAAATTTACTATTTCTACAGGAAATTTTGTAATTAAGGTAATGTTACTTTAATTAAGTTTAATTACTTAGATAAATAAAATAGCTCACATCACTTATTTGGCATATCGGAATTTTAATAGATCCCACAAAATAAATATATAATTTAAAATATAAGCAACTATAATGACACATTCAATTTTTTGTTATCAGTTTTAGGGATAGGAAATGCATAAGCTTTTCCTTACTTCAATAATATGCTTTATTACCCTTTTTATAGTTTTATGAAAATTACAATTTTTAGACATAGTTTTTGTAATTAAAATAATGTTAAAAAAATGTAATTAAATTATCTAACTTAATTAAATTACTTACTTCACTTAATTGACAGTGCGGGGCACACCTTTTCCTAGTGCCAGTAATTCTGCCACCTCATTAGACTTAACTTTTAGACTTTTAGAGTTTGATTTTATACACGTTTATGTGGAAGTGCCATAGAAATATTCTAATTTGAACATCCCAACAGAATCGTTTGGTTCGTGGAGCCCTGAAGCCCTTCGATATTGTTCTACCACTCAACTCGATGCGTTCTGGCTTAGTTTAATGCCCATTCGCAGCGCATTTGCTAGCTGACTTATTTATAACTTTTACTTGCCTGGGCTGGCAATAATGTAAATGCAACTTCACCGTAGGCTGATGAAGAAGGTGGCTGGGAGGTAGCGGCGGGGAGTCAAACAATATAGCGACGGAAGTAGCAAATAAAATTCAAATTTGTGCCAAAGAGTTACGTGGCAAGAGAATTCAGAATATTCCTCTTTCCCATGAGTTGATTTCAAAACGCTAATGTGTTGCATGAGCGTAGGTGCATATAAATATATACATAGACGTGAATGTGTGTGTGGAAAAGCGCTTTATGGGACTTCGCCGTGTGTTGGCGGTAATAAATTTCACCCTCATTCCCCCATTCTCTCCGCGCCATTTCTGCCTTCCATTTTGCATTTATTTCAACTTCCATTGTGTGCTCTCCGTGTCTGTGGGTGTATTTATGAGTGGGTGTCTGTGTGCCATGTTGGAGTGCAATATTATTATGCTAATTATCTTTTTGATATTTCAATTGGAGCTACAATGCATCTGCTGAGACTTGCTGCGCCTGTCAGTTGGGAAGGCATTTATTAGCTGTTAAAGTCATAGTTCTGTTTAAACGGATGGCTTATGAATAAGGATAGGCAAACGAGCATATAAAGGAATTTGAACATGAATGACTTTGTTTCATTTTACAGTTCTTAGAAACATAAATTGGCACAAATTAAAAAGGGAATCGAGAAAAATATTCGCTCTTGCGCTCTTTTATTCGCTCCTTTTCACTCTTTGTCTGCCTTGTATAAGCAATGCTGTGAAAATAGCTTATAAGATCCGCGCAGTAAAGAAAGAGAGATATTTTTTTTTGGCTGCATTCTAAGAGAGCTCTCCGATCACAAGAGAAACAAAAGTACCGTTGTTGCTCCGAGAGAGACAGCTCTTTTTACTCACCATTTATTCTTGGGAGCGGTCCGGTTAGAATAAAGGGGTTGAGCTTAATGTACGAGCTCTGCTTAACTTTGTGATAATGTGGTCAAGTATATATACTATAACTAATGTTTCTAAAGATAAGTAGATCGTTATAAAGGTTTCTGTTTTAGAGTTCTATACAATTACCATAATATGAGCATGTTTTTTTGATTTCATTTTCTATCAACATTAAATGATTTAAATTATTGAAAACTACACTTGCGTTAAAAATACTAATTAAATATATTTCAGACTTCAAGCTGTGAAGTAAAGCACCACCATCACAATTTTGCTGGATAATTTATAACATTGGAATTTTGCTTGACCAAGTTCTGCGATTGAAAAGGGATTCCGATCGAAATCAGTGGGGATTTTTGTGGCCGAAAGAGGGACTGGCTTTAATGGGAAAAACGCAGCTGCTTATTAACAATAATTTCCCCAAATGTGCGGTTACGTTTAAGCCAACAAACGCCAAAAACGCCGGGCATTCGGTATCTGTGTGCGTATTTACAATTATTAACGTGTAGCAGCCACATACCCACACACCCACACACAGACACTGGAATGTGTGGTGGGAAGGAAGAACAAACACGAAGTGGCGGGCCAATACAACATGGCTTACACATATTCCCTCGGATGCGAATGTGGCAACAAACAGCGGCGACAAATGTGCGCGGGGTGGCGGTAATAAGGCCATGTTTGTGGGGTGAATAATGATAAATGACTGGGGGTGGAGCTGGAGGTGGTGGTGCTTTGGGCCACATTGTTGCTCCTTTCGGCCTGTGCTGGGCAATTAAATTAAACTTAACACTGCCCGTGGTCCAAACGGTGGCCAGAAGATACCAATGGCAGCTGGTGGTGGGCGTGGCATTGGCAATCAGCAGTTACAGCGGCTAATTATAAGTATAGACTGGCTTAACGACGCTCCAGAGACTCGACGGCTCAATTACATTTCAATAATATATATTGGGGCCAACACGCTTTTTTCGCCGGCCCTGCATCTTGTTAATTACTCCGCTGCTTTGCATGGCTACCAGAGATATAGACCAATTGGTGCCAGAAGTTGTTTTTATGGGATGAGTGCAGTTAATAATTGGTTAAACGGCAATGAAATGGTCAAATAAAATTTCTTCTTACATTTAAGTGCCTCTTCAATTCCGTATTTACAAATTCTTGGATAATATTATAATATATTTTTGTGTTCCTGAGTAAATGATTGTTACATTATTATTATTATAATTTAAGGAACATTACTTAAATATTTATAATTATTGGAAGTTATTTAATATTCTATCAAAAATTGTAGTATCTTATCACATAAACCTATATGATTTCTAAGGATAATGTTATGCATTTTAATAATGATTTCGTTAGATATAATATTGAATAATTTATCGAATTTATATATACATCCAAATTAAAATCAATATCTTCTAGCCTAGGGTATTTTCTTTTTAAATATATATATTTTTTCCTTTTTTATCGGAAAATTGATCATTATTATTATTTCTTGCTCTTGCTTGATAATCACTATCAAAGAGTTGAGATCTGATTGACGGAATACCAAAAATTAAATAAACTCAAGCGAGGTAAGCGTAACTATTAGGTTTTTTTATTATTTAAATAAGACTTTTTTGATCGGCAACTTAATCATTATTATTATTTCTTGTTCTTGTTTCATAATCACTACCCAAGAGCCGAGAATACTAAAAACGAAATAAACTCAAGCGAGGTAAGCGTAACTATGGTTGGCATTAAATATATTTGCGGAATGAGAACGACCGCTTTATGAGGGCAATAAAAGAGCACTCGACGGTTGTTTAACGATCCGGAGCCAGTGCCTGGAAGGTTCCAGGAAAGGAGAACGGATTGGAATAGAGCGGAGCTGAGGTATGCTAAGCAGCAGATCGTTAGGGAGCCATCGGGAAGTGCACTTTGTGGGAATAGTTCATGGCACATGCAAGGGCAAGGAAAACTTTACGGCTTTGGCACGGAGCTCGGGCCTCGTAATAATCATAAGTAATCTAAATTCACAGTTATGTATTGTCTGCCTCCCGGAATTTGTGCAAACCCCAACACATTGTGCGCCTGGTCTGAGTGCAATTGTAAAGTGCAGGGTTTTATAGCATACTTTTTCGGGCCCATCTTCGTGCCTGGCTTATTTTGGGCTATTCGCCATTTTTACTTCTGGCCAACAACACACAAAAGCGTAATTTGCATTTATGCTGATGATAATGATAATTGCTATCGTTGATGCTTTGTAATCCGTTCCATGCCAAAGACTTTTTGTTGTTCGTGGCCGGGCCGACTGGCGTTCTTGTTTTTAATTAATTTCCATTTTATTATGTAGCTATTTTTGGCCTTTATTATTTCATTGCATTTCAGGCCGCAGCGTTTTTTAAGCCTATGGGTTTTTGTGTGTTTATTTTTTGTTCGGCCAGCATATGTGTTTATTTTTCCGGTTTCCGTTGTTGACCTTATTTTATTTCTATCAAATTGATATGCGTGAAATTTTCTGCATCGGCTGCATCAAGATTGATTTAATTGGAGATTTCTGATTCAAAAATGCCAAAAGTCCAGTCATTATACTTTTTCATTCAGTTTGGCATTTGAAACCGAGCGAAAGTATCTGGTATTCACAATAATATTCATGCCATTGAGAAACAATTGCATTGATTACAGGTTTACAGTAGAAATTCTGCTTACGCTTTTTTATAATTATAATACGTGTTGTTTGGCATTTTATACATAGGGAGAGTATCAGGTATTCACAGTGATATTCATACTATTTTCAATTTTTCATTGAATTCGGTATGGCAGTAGAAATTCTCTTTACGCCTTATTTTTAATTATAATACATGCAAGCAATATAATGAATTATGAAGCTTGTTTTGACAGCTTTATTATGATTTAAGCGGGAAGGAATTTAGAAAGCTCTTTTGGCTGACGCACCCTTAAGTGACATTTATTATTAAGCAAACTATTTTGCAAGCAAGTTGCAGGCAAAATAAATTAAGGCACATTAAATTAAGTCGTTCAAAAGAACTCCAATATTAATAGCTGGCAATTTATTAGCCAAGGAAATAAATAATGCGCTTAGCCTAGAATAAAACTGTGGCTCAAAGGCGGCCGAGAGCCTGGAGCCTAATGAAGTTGTGCTCGATGCGCCCCAAAATGCAGCAGCCAACCCGAAGTTAAACAAGCAAATTAACATTTTAAACACACTGCCGGCACGAATCCATGAAGCTCACAATTCCATGTTCATTTACTGCGGCCACCGCCTTTGCTCTCCAGCTTTTGTGCTTTGTTTGAGTTTGTTTTGCCACTGTATCTGCACATGTATGTATCTGTATCTGTATCTGCCGTAGCTGCAGCTGCAGCTGCCACTGCATTTGTATCTGCATCTAAGCCTCGTCTGTATCTGTTTACCCTTGCCAGTCAAAGGGTCGGTCGGTCTCGTTAAAGGCAGGCAGCTAAAATATTTGCTTAGTTTTAACGTTAATGGAAATTTAATGCAGTTGTATAAATCTCTGACTGCCAGATAGTGCAGGTCTATAAATTCGCAGTTGAACACAAATCTGGGTAACGAATTCAACAAAGACAGCAGAGAAAGTAGTAAAAGTTAACTTTGAAAACGCTGAAGATATTTGGCTTTACTTAAACTTAAATAAATTTGCTCAAGCCCTTAAAAAAATAGGTACTTTTAATTATTATGAAAATGTATCTCTGCTACTGTTACTTAAAATAATTTTCTTTTGCCTTTACCTTTTTTAACCATTAAAAGATTAACACTTAAATTATATATAATTATAAAAGTAATGCAAATAGATATATGTTTTATAGATAATTATTTTTATATTTATGTTTTTGGGACCTTATCAGTTTACCGCTTAAATATTAAGCATACGCAGTGTGGTACCTTGAGACCTTTTAAACTCTGGCTCTGCTGCTTCGTAGGTGTTGCCTCCGCTGAAGCTGCAGCTTGTTTTTACCAACATAATTAAAATTGCGGTTGAATTATATATTGCACCTGTGGCGGGCCACAGCAGCTATGTCCTCCCAGTCCCGGCAAACGGTGCGCACATTGCCCGTGTGAAGTCCTGCGGTTTGTCCACGGCACTTTAAGCCCACACCCTTGCCGACCGAAGCCCTACTCCGAAAAAGGTGGCAGCAAAAACAAGTTAAAGTTGTCTGCCAGCTCCTTTTTGGACGTATAAATTTTAAGTGCAACACATTAACGGCCTGCTAGCTGCAAGCGGCGGCGCGATGGGGAAAGGCAAATGCATCTAGCACAGCTGCCACAGCTCTTAGAGCCACTTGCAACATATGGATGTCGTGTTATAATTGCCCCAACCTCAGCGGAGGGTTGCGGGGCCTGCTGGGGGCCCCCGCCAGGACGGCCAAAACTCCACCGAAATTACTTTCCATAAAGCAACTGAGCCTGGCCTGCAACGCTTTTCCTTGCATTTTTTTTCAGGCTATTTTTAGGTTAACTTTCTGCTTCTGGCTAGCTCGTACCTGAGCAAGTTCAGGCCACGCCCACCGGTGACTTGCGTTGTGCTCGCGATGGTAGTTGCTCCACAATTGTCGCGTTGATACTCCTTCCAAGGGGTATCTTCAAATATACGAGTAGTTTGCCTACAATACAATCTTTTGGTCATAGGAGAATTCATAAAGTCAAGTTTATTAGCAATAGTTAAATTAATTACCGATTAATATGTTATATTTATCCTTTATAATATTCTGTGTCATACTTAAATGAAATAAAATGCATAAGCTAATATATAAATATAAAATAACTATAAATAAAAGAACTAAACTCTTTCTAAATAGGTTTCTTACTTTAATAAATGCTGATCTTTTTTATGTTATAAGTGATAATATTAGTGTTAATTATTTAAAGAAAGCAAAATATATCCGTTCAACCATTACAGAATTTATACAATTTAAAGCAATATTTTGATAAGTCTTAATATTTTTTTGTTTGGTAAAGTTACACTCTAATCTATTTTATTTGTTTAAAACCTAAACTAGTTATAAACAATAAATTGACAAGGTTTCTAGCTTGCAGTTTTTATTTTAGGTAAATTTTAAATGCATTAACAACATATTTAATTAAAATATTATTAAATTATATTATGATATGGATAATATTTTTAAGCTGCCTGCCTAATTTTCAGTATTTATAGCATTCATAATCGGTTAAACATAGTTAATATATTGTTAGTTATTCCGTTTAAAGAGTACTCCGAGTTTGCATTCCTCGGCCAGATGGCCCTCCTTCATTTGTGCTTGTGGCTTAGTTTCTTCTTTTCTTCCAGTTGTAATAATGGCAAGCCAGTCTGGACAACATAATCACGGGTTTAATGCATATAATTTTCAGCATGAACAGGCCCCAAGACCCTTGGATTCCACCCACCTAAATATCCATGACCAAAGCTGTTCATAGTCATTAGTTGCTCGCTCCGCTCCGCTCTGCTCCTCCGTTCTGTGCTGTTTGCCATGAATAATGACTTGCCACTTGATATTGTAAGCAAATAGCGAAATTATTAATGTGCCCGCCGGGGGTCAAGGGGCGGCAGTAGGCGTGGCTCTTAGGCCTTCGCCAAAGGTCAGCGAAAGCCTTAGGTATTTGTATTCAGTAGATCGAATTGATTACGGCTGATAATGGTGAATATGTAGGTAATGAGTGATATCCAATAGATGGCTGACTGACTGACCGACCTTTGTCGGTTCATAACGAGGAATTTCCAATGAAAGGGGCGGCAGGAAAGTGCTCCTTATCACACACACACACAGTGAAGGCCAGGACGCGGGACATAAATCAACTGCAGTGATACGGGGATGCCATAAACTTTTGACTCATTTTTTGTCACTTTCAGATCCGAGCGGAGGAGAGTATATTACACGACTCAATGGGGCCAACTGATTGTTTATAAATAAATACCATAAACAAAGAGCCGTAAAAAAGGCAGGACGAAATTGAAATGAATTTTAAAAGCGATGAAAGAGAAAATTCGAATCAGAGTCGTCCGCGGGTCTCTATATTAAAAATGCATTATGAAAAACACGTCTGTTTGTTTCTCCAACTGACGGACAAAATGCAGTAAAAAATGAAGGATTATATGACCCGCATGACCGTTTCTCCGATACGTACACGGCACACTAAGAGAGTTATTATTATTACTATAACTATTGATTTAAAAGCAGTGACTTGCGAGTCTTTGCCAGTATGCACAGAATGTAAACAAAGCACCAGTGTGGTAAAATTGTTTTTTTTTCTAAGTCTAGCCCTTTTAGAGTTAAATATCTATTTCCCATTTTAGTCATAAGAATATTTTTTTTTCTCTCCTTCCTTCTACACAAATTCTTATGTTAAGTCTTTCGAAAGAAGTCTTTATAATAGAAACATTTCTGGTTCTAAAATTTTTAATCTAATAAAACTTTAGCATTTATTTGTGACATTTTGCAGTGCCTTACGATCATACTTTTTTACGTTATTTAATATTGATTCATTCATATTATATGTTTAACCATTCTTTATTTCAGTGAACAAGTGCATATGTATAATACATACATATATGAGTGGAACCCTCCACATATATACATATATACGTTCGATGCAGCATTCAATTGCAGCCGGAAATAAACATGCATCAAGCTGGCTGCACGCACCGCCGTAAACATGTCGCCCGTGCAACGGTTACGACCACGACTACGGAGTACGGATTCCGGTCTTCGGATTCCGGGCAACGGGTTACGGCAATGCCAGCACATTGGCCACGCCACCCGAAACCAGGCCGACATGCCACTCATTTTAAGTGGCCAAAAAAAGCACTCCAGACCCAGACACACGCCCGCGTCACTGCATTCAACAAGCAATTGAATAACAACATTTCCATTTGGTTCGTCTTTCGAATAACGATTAAATTAAAGCTACTGCCAGTGGGTGCGGAGGGGCGGAAGCAGTTAGCGCAAATTGAGCTAAAAGCAATAATCTGACATGTCAGCAGCTATTAATCTCTTGTATGTGAGAAATATTTAAACGATTTCGATTTAGAAATAGGAAATAAGTTTAACTAACTGAATTTGGGACTTTTAACACAGAGATGAGCAATATATATTGTGAATTTTTTGTTTTCTTTAAGATATGGAAAACTCTAATGATTTACTATATTATTTATATTAATATAATTATAATGGAAGAGAGTGCCAAGGGAATGAGTAAGTGGAGATCATAAACTGCATCCTAAATCAAAAATAGAAAAATAAAATCAATTAAATTGCTTATAAGAGAATCCAAAATAAGACAAATCATATAAAAGTAGCTTATTAACTTTATGACAAGTTAACTCTAACGAAAAACTTGTAATCACCAGCACAGCAGGGATCAAGCCAGAGTTAAGCCTTCTTTTGTTGTTTTTCTAGTAATACATAATCTGTAATTATCCTTGACACATGCCCAGTTTTTTGCCGATCCTCAAATATTTAATGCCTGCCCATGAAGTCACACACAAAGCCAAAGAAAAAATGTATAGAGAAAAAGGGCAAATAAATCGCGCTTTGTTTGGCAGTGGCAAATAAATACATAAATATGCAGCTTACGAGTGCAACAAGCATTGGCCATCGGCATCGAGCAGGGATATGCCATATATATTTTTTGCTGCCTGAATATAGAAATGCAAATACAATTTATGCATAAATGTGTGTTATGCCCTACTGCAGCCACACTTTTGCTTTACAATACTGTGTACAAAAGGAATGCACATTGCCGGGGCTTTATTTTTGTTCAGACTCTGTAGTTTTCAAAGTCATTTGGGAGCGTGAAAAAATGTAGAAATATTTGCTATTTGCAGCTTATCAATTTGATGTATTTATTTGTATTATCCTTCGATTGGTCGGTATTTAAGCTAACTTTTGTTCCATTTTCCACAAGCTCAGCTGAAATGGATATGATTAGGGAAGTGTCCGAAAGTCTTCATAGAAACCAGGATTGTAATTAAGAATATGAGAGTCAATCTAAATCGCATTAAACATTCTCTGATTGACTGTTCATTTGGTTTCTTAGTAAGTTTGAATTATAATTGTTTTATTGGGCTCTTCAATTACGGAGCACTTTCCAAGAGCTTGTAGCCGCATTAAGCGCACTCGAAATAAAATTATGCTTACACATGTAATTCAAAATCAAATCAAATTAATTATCTGCCACAATGCAAAGCGTTCGCCACACAGACAAATCAAATGCCAATAGTTTGTGCATTATGCATGCACATAAAACTGTTATAAAATCGAATTAAAATGGCGAATCCTTTGCGGGTTGGTCCGGGCGATATCATGGCGCCACTTGAGCTGGACCCATTGTTCATTTATATAATTAAATTCAACAAGCGGCCGGAGTATCACATGCCATACCAGCAGACTGGATATGTCTGCCTGCCTATGCATATATTTCTGGCCGCATTATTTACAGTTTACATTTCCCCGATTTTTATGGGCCGCAAATGATCGGCAAAACTAATTTCACAGCGAAATATTACCGGGCAGATATCGGGAAGGGGCTGGCCCAAATTTTTCAAAAATTAACATTATTCGCCAGGCAATTTGTAAACATAATAAAAGGCATGTTACACTTTTCTCTTATTTTTGTGCATTATCTGCACCTGTTAGCAGCTTTGGATTTAAACCTGGCTCTGGGGTTCAGGTTATTATTTTCTGCTGGGCGAAAGGGTGAAGTTAATACATTTTACTGATATTAGTTTCATAGGTAATCTGAAAATTAAGTCCCCATCCATATACAAGTATATACTTTTAATTTAGAATAGTAATTAATTATTGCATAGTTTTAAATCAATTTTTATTTCATCTTGCAAGAAATTAGATGTACAAATAATTTAAAGAAAATAAGTAATAATTACCTATAATGTAATTCCTCAATATATATAACTAGCTAACAAGCTAACTCTAGGCTGGTAAAATTAAAAAAAATTGTAATAGAATAATAAATGGCAAATAAATAAAGCATTGTGTTTAAAAAATATTTAAAAATATATTTAACTTTTTAAATACATTGTATAAACTGTGGAAACTACTTCAATAAGCAGGAAAAAATACATTTTAAATAATTTTATTGACTATAGTTGCCATTTAGGAACTTAAATATATATTATATATATTTAATAAATATTATTGATATTATTATAGTTAACGAAGCTTAAAAAAAAATAATTCTTTTAGATCGAGGCTTCCACATGAATATATAATCCCTTAAACGTTTCTGGCATTTCTTTGGCTCCCGATATTAAGCTAATTAGCCTAATCTGTATCTATTATTGATATTCTATAATTTTTATTCACTTTTCTGGCCGCTCCCTGACGCTCGTTTGCAATTTGGTATTTGCACTTGCCACGCATAATTTATGCATAATTATTGAGAGCAAACAATGCAACTGGGGGTTCAGTTGAGTTCAGCTGGGCTATTTTGACCCGTACTCCCCAGGCCAACACAAATGCAAATCGAGCTTAGGCCATGGTGCGGGCTCCGGTATGTGTGCCTCGGTGGCCGCAACAAATTGACTTGCCATTAAATATTATTATCAATTTGCCGCACATTTTTGCTAATTTTATTTAATTGCATATTAATTTTGTGAGCTGGCTCTTGGCCCAGATGCCACTCGTAGCGGCATGCTTTTAGCCTATCGCTATTTTTCCTCTTGCCACTCGAGAGAGTCCAGTAAAACACTTTTGCTTTCAGTGCCAGGCAGGCAGGAGTTTCCGGTGCCGGTGATTAATGCCCCGCAATAACGTTAGGGCCAGCTTTAAACCACGACTAAGAGATATAAGGGCAGCCAGGAGCAGGGCAGCTAGCCCACACATGCCATTCCTGCCACTTCCATGTAACTGGCTACTGGGAACTCGCCTCGCTTGGACCCTTCGAGATTCACAGCACCTCGCCGGGTTTTCTTGGAGCTGGCAAATATTTTTGTCTGCTCGCAAAATATTTAACACAATGGCTGTTAATGGCTGTGGTCAGCCAGGCCAGGGATTTTTCTCTATTTTTCCAGCTCTTCAATTTCGCTGCCGCGTATATTTTTTTAGTTTAAACATAACAAGCGATAAATTAACTGAGGTCTGACAGCGCGGAGCTCTTTGCCGGCCTCACTAATTGCGAGTGCTGGCCACATAAATATAAAATCCCTTGGCCGCCGAGTTTAAAGTGCTCGTGTCTTCAAGTAGGCGTCAGATTTTGCCAAGCCTCGCCCGCCCCTTTTTTGGCCAGTGTATATGTAGTGTATGCTCCCTTGCACCACATTAATTAATTATGTTATTATGCAGGCAAAGTTCTGCGGGGGGGCTAAAAGGTAAAAGTTTGCAGTGTGCAACAAAATATTGAAAATTAAGACCAAGCCAAAGTCTGTCACGCCCCCTTGCCAGCCATACAAGGGTGTCTATTAGAACACACACACACACACACAGATACCTTGGCCAGACAAGGATTTTTATATGCTAAAGTTTTGCCTCATGAGTTTGAAGCTTTTGTGTTCACACATTTTAAGCGTTTTTATAGACACTTTATGCTGGCTGCAGCCACGCGGCGTATGCGTAATGTGGCAAGTTTTAATGATTTATGCGCCAAGCGTATTATGCGCTCATAAAAAAGGTGCAAAATGGATAATATAATGTGCTTAAAAGATGTTGTCCTCTGAGGGCTGATGAAGACATAACAAGGGAACACTCAGAGAAATATATGTATATTCAAATATTTATTGTTAAGCTATATTTTCTGGCGGTTCGTTTGCTAAATTCAATTACATTCCTTGGCAAAAACAGACTCCTTGAAAATGTACTGTAATTGTAATTGAAATGCTTACACTTAGTCGTTGTGTTTGAGCAAAATAATCTTTAAAGCACAAGATCTCGCATATCTTAGTAGGTTTTTCTTTAAACTTTATTTATCCTTAATCCTTAATCTGTTTATTTTCATATTTCCATAATAATGGTTATTAAAATAGTATTTTTAAGGTAAACAGTCTGCTTTCCTAGTCAAGATTCGGTGACATTGGAACGGAGGCGTGTTGTCCTTAAGGCGAGTGTGTATGTGTGCGTTGTGGTGTCCTGTGGGTGTGAGGTTTGCTGACTTGAGCGCTTACCTACGGCGACACGATTGGAGGACTAACGATTGTCGATAAATCATTACAATGACAAATGCTTGTTTGTTTGTGTGCGTAAATAGGTAGTGTTTGCACTGGTCCTTCCTCACACCAAGCCCAAAGCCAAAACCAACACCAGCCGCAGTACCAATACCGACACAAACACTAACACTAACACGTACTACAGGACTGGCTCTTGAATAAACATAAATGCATGGCGTTTATGTTAAAAGCACCCAACGGGGGCACTTATCAGGCGCCAAGTCCTGCCAGCCCCGGCATCAGATTCCTATTCACCTCCAGATTCGGTTCTAGCTCGGGATCCAGTCCCGCTTTTCCTGTCTCTACTTCGGCTGCTCCTGCTGCTGCTCCTGCTGCCAGTGCCACTCCCTTGCCCACTCAGCAGTCACCAGTCGGCGGCAGTCGCCACTTCTGCCCGGCGGCTGTCGGCATGAGTGATTGCCGCTGCACATGTGTGAGTGGGTGCGTGAGTGGCGGGCGTCCTACTTGCTGTCATCCGAAACTTTGACAGCTTCTTTTTGCCAGTTTTCACACGCAGAAAAAATGTGTTAACCAGTCGAGAGTATCTTGTGGACTCTCCTCTGTCAGTTGTTTTCATAATCTATTTTTCTTAAAGAAAAAATTAAGTGAAAGACGGATATTATACTAGGTTTTTGCAGCAGACTTCCTTTATATTTAAGTTTACGTGTATAAAATCGAAGTTCTTGGTGATACACAACATGACAGCTTCAGGGGTCCGGGTCACACTGCCTCTGCGGTTGGGACACTATGTAAATTTGACAAAGTAACTGCTTCTCTCTCTATATCCATGGCTCTCCCTCTTTTTTTACCTGGCATCCGAGAGATTTGGCTTCAAACAGGTGGGCGCCTAAGAATTACTGAAAGTTGCTCTGCTTTTAAACAAAATGAATATTTATTAAAGCAATGCAGATTCGCAAAAAAGCCAAAGAGCAGCCCCAAAGCGTCGAAATCGTAAAAGACGTGGGCACTGTGGCTCAGCGCGTTTATGCCTCAATAAGCTCATGATTAATAGCCCGTCTCGCTGGCTTTGTAATGAGCAAAAGGCGAAGGAACCCAGCCAGCTCGTTCCGAACGAATCAACCAAAGGGCAACTGGGTAAAAATGGGGTGGCCGGAATGGTCCCCCTGTTGTTCCTGCTGGGGAACTTTGTAAAAAACCACAGCTACGAGTGTAAGATGAAATGTATGGGGGATAAAAATCCACTGGGGGGAACGATGAACCGAACAGAGAATGGAAATCTGGCCAACAGCAATCACTTGCAGTTAAATTGTGTTTAATTGGAATATGATTTTTAAGAAATGGTAAGCGAAGGATATCCACAGAGATGTTATAGAAAACGGTTAAAAATAAAATTAAATATAAATAAATTTACATACTCTGAAGATCGAGTAAAATCATATGATAAATATGTGTGTTATTAGACAATAAAGTTGCAACCTTCTATCTCTATTTCGATCGTTCTCACTTCAGATGGTTAGTTGAGTCTGGAACCTTGGTTTCCAACTGGAGTTATTTTAATTTATAAATTACACTTACTTCTTTTAAACAATCTATAAGCAAATCTTTACGGATAATTTTTTTATATAAATAATTTTGTTTATTAAGTAATTATGAATATTATATTTAAAGGTAAGGCTTTAAATAAATGCATTATAATTTATACCATGCAATTTTATTATATATTTATATTTTTATTATTATTATTATTTTTATTTACATTATGGGAATTGTTATATATTGAAGCACCGATAAATAATTGTCTGGAAAATGAGATTTTGAATGGGTTGTAAATATATTTTTTATCAGAAGACTCGCTTTTACATGGCACAGTATTCAACTGAGAAGAACCAACTGATTCGCACTCTGAACCACACAATAATTCCCACCTGAAATCCGGGAACCTCTGTCCTCGAGAGCTCCGAAAGAGAGCCTGCAAATGAGGCGCAAGGCATTAGGGCGACGGATATTTCGCCGAAGTGATGTGAAGTGCGGCGGTGCTTTGGTGCTTCGAGGGACTTATGCAAATATTGAATCAGTCATCGTGAGCGGCAACGTCAACGTCAACGGCGGCGTTATAGCCATCTCATTGGCATCGTCACCGCAAATCGTCGCTTCACACACACGACCGAAGTTGGGGGAATGCGAGTAGTGTTGCGTACACCTTAATGCTTTTACCATTACCATATGGAATATGGCATCCGTCCGTCTGCCCGTCTTCTGCTCTGTTTGTTTTTGTTTGCTAGTTGATTTTGCGTTTTGGTTTTCTGGTTTTTGTTTGCTTTGGTGCGGGTGCGGTTCCCGATTCCCGTTTCCCGTTTTCCACTTCCCAGGGCTCCGGCCGGCTTGCTAAAGGCAGTTAATGTTACGTGTAAATGCGCATTTCCGTTTCCTGTCCCTGGCTTACACCCCCGCCCGTCAAACCTCATTCCCTCGTCATATGGGTTAGTCTTCGGTAAGCTTCTACCTTTGGGATGGCAAAAATGTCGATATATTCCAACGGGTTTGGTATAACTTATGGATAATATTATATATACCTTTTTTATTTTTATACATTTTTCTATTTCTATTTAACTTTTATTTGGGTAAGATTTCTTAAGGAAGGTTAAATTTAAAAAAGCGGAATAATCAGGATACAATTTAAAAATAGTTTAGATTTAATAATAAAAGGATGTGTAATTATTTATGAATTGTAACATGTTTAATATGTTTAATTTACGATTAAGCACAACATATATGTCAATATATAATTCATTTTGGACTTTAACTTTTGACTTACATCTCTAATCTAGAATAACCCACTTGAACTCAGACACTCCAAGCCCACAATCCACACATTTGGCTTTTGGCGGGTTTTCAAAAAGCCAACTGTTTGGCAGGAACTTGCGAAAGGAAATTTTACAGCCTGTTTGCAGATCACTTGAAGCAATAACAACTCACAAGGCAATGTCACTTGACAGGTGTGCATAATTACGGCTAAAGCAAGTCGATAGCCAGCTAAATATTTAATTTATGCTTTATGAAATGTAAAAATAAAAATACCAACATACCTACATAAATAATAGATAATTGGATTGGATAATTCTTCATACAAATCACACTTAAAAAATAAAAAATTCCAAGAAGCAGTATCTCTTTTCAAATTCTGCAGATATTACGTATACGTAACGCGTATACGTTATGAATATGAATATTACTGTGAATTTTTAAGAAGGGGTATACCTATGAAATGAAAATGTAATATAAAAGTATTAATAATATTGCTCAGCTGGCTCACTATGGTATTTGATTTTTTGTGGCTTAAAGGGCATTTCCACCCCGGTTCAAGGTTCAATTACGCTATGAATTGCCTTTAGCCGTCGTCAGTCTTTCTGTTTGTTTTCTTCTGGTTATTTTCCTTCGATTTTCTGTTTGGCTAGCAGGCAGTTTTATAATGAATTTAAATTTTCTGTAAATGTCCCTTGGAGCGATTGCTGCTCTCCGTTTGTTGCCATACACAGGACTGCCTTATTCCCGTGCTCGCTCCATCCGGTTTCCCATCGACAACCCCTCTTCCTTTACGCTTTTTTCACCCCCCGTCACGGACATCGTTACTTTCATTAGCAGCTCCTACTTTTTTAGTGGCCATCCCTTTGGCCTTTGTTGTTGTTGTTGTTGTTGCCTTTGTGCACTTCCTGTGCCTGAAATTGAATTACAATGTTGTCGCTGCAGTTGCCCCGTCCCCCGCACCCGCTTCGTTGTCACTGCACATTTTTTTTGTGTGTAATCAAATTGCAGACGAATTTTTTACCATTCTCTTTTGGAGCGTTTTTCGTGGGCTTGGCAAGTCATTTAATTTGGTTTTTATAAAAAGTTCTCTTGGCTAAATGATGGGCGCCTACTATTTTTTTGTTTTTTAACTTTTTGAAAGGGTGTGAACAGTGATTTTTTGTTATTGCTGCCAAATTGCAGTGGATGGTACGGTTGCAGTTACTAAAGTTTCTTTGGGGAGCCAAATGAGTTATTAATTGAGTTATTAGTTCAAAATAGCCATATAGCTTTTTTCGATCCGCTGCGTTTGTTTAAAAAAACAACAAAAAGGTAGAAAGGAGTAAATTAAAATGTTATATGTTATTGGAGGAATTTATTTTGTTTTAAGTCATATGAGGTGATGGAGGTCGTTTTCAAAAGAATTTAAAAAAGATAAATATTTGCCTGACGCATTCTGTTATTATTTATTTATTCATTTATTATTTGTTATTTCCTCAAATTTCTTTGTTTGTATTAAAAAAGTTGATATTCCGGGGAATTATTGCATACACTCAATAATATACAATAACTTGTAGTAATTGTTGTTAGTCTGGTATAGGGTATATAGTAAATAATTGTACTACTTTATACTTCTTTCATTTGGACAAAGACAAGGTATAACTATGCTAATGTCATGAATTCGGTGAAAATTATTAGAAATTAAATATAAATATGATGCATACAATTTTGAGTACAAACGGACAATAAACATGAAAGTTGTAAGACAATAAAGTTGCATCCTTCTATCACAATTTCTTCTATCTCTCGCTCGCACTCGCCTCAGATGGTTAGTCGGGTTGCCAACCTAGGTTCTAAACTGCGGCTATCCACAAAAACGCTTTTCTGTTTTTTTTTTTTTTTATTTTTTATGCTATTTTTAAAGTCTTTACTTACAAAATCAATGGGAGATATCGTTTTAGAGAGTCTTGGAAGATGCGGAATTTGTTGTTCCTTCCTCAAGTCAATAGAATTTAGCATTCCTTCTTATTATACGTAATTCAAATAAATTGATTGATACTTTAAGTAATAACAAACAAAAGCACAAGTCCTTGTGCATTCAAGTTTTCTCGATGGTGTCTAATCTCGTTAAGGCATCTTCAAGTATGCTCAGCAGATTGCCATTTCAAAATAAACTATCTCGTTGGCCCGTGTTATTCATTGTCTTACCCCATTCATTGTGCGGTCCATTGCATTTATGAATTTCAATTGCTGGCGGCACAGGTCGCTCCAAAAAGAGACTAAGTTGCTCCGGCCAAACATTTAGCCGCGCGCAAATAAGAGAAAAATGAACAGGGAACGCGAATAAATGGAAAACTCATCGGTTCCGCGTTTCGCAAGCTGCGTTCGCTATCGATAAATCTTTACGCAGCAGCAGCGGCAGCGGCAGCAGGAGCTGGGAAATTCACAGGGGAATGGGGGGAGGTGGGCGTGGAAAAGTGAACAGAATGCTGGCGTGCACTTTTCATTTGTTATTGGCGCAATATGCGCGTAAATCGCGATTTCAATGGCTAAATATTGATTGAACGAATGAACTCAATATGCATGCCAGCCATGCCCAACTAAATATGCATCCCATCTATCTCCGGCCATCATCTATATCCCAGCCGTTGGGCCATCTATCCGTCCGTCCGTCCTTCCGTCCACCCAGCCATCACTCCATCCATCCGTCCTGCCATCCTGCCATCATCCAACCAGGCAGGCAGCTAGGCAGCCAGGCAGCCAGGAGGATCTGTGTGTGTTTCAGTTGCCGTTTGTCGTGAACTGTGCCTGTTAGTTGCCAACTGCAGAGGGGCGTGCTGCATATTTGTTCGCTACAGGCTGGCGCACCCATACACACTCACGTCTATGGCCCAACACATATATGCACATAGAGAACATGCACCTCTACACCCGGCCATGGAAGGACTCGCACCTACACGCACCAACAGAGTTGCATTTTAGGCCAGGTTATTGCAATGAAAATCGCTTTAAGCTGCCAAATGCAAACTGCATTTTCGGACTATGAGAACGGCGACAATGAGGGGAAGGATGGCTGCTGGGTAGTGAGGGAGCTGGACGGGGCTTGGGGGATGCTGAGAGCACTGCAAGCACAGGCGCCTTTAAGCGCTCGCCGAAAATCATGTTACCTGCACGTTTCGGCCATCTATCCAAAAGCGCTAAAACCGATCCCCGCCTCACAAACACCGAAAGTAATATTTTGATACTAAAAGAAATTTATTGATATTTTACTTGAACAAAGAAATCATTTCTAGAAGAGGGTAGCATATGTTTAGTTGTAGTTTAATTGTAGTTTAGTTATCCAACTCTTTTGAATTTTTTCAATAAGCAGCAACCAAATATAATCAATGTTTTTGGAATTAATTTATTGCCTACTTTTGCCGGCTGCGCGACGGAAACTAATAACGCTATTCTGGCTAAAATTTTGTATATAAATTAAGGAAACTTCATACAATATATATATTTAACATTCGAAAAAATTATTTTATCATATATTTAATAGTATTAAATTTTCTTTGAATTGAATTGATCTAATTTTTGGCAATATATATACTTAACTTTCGAACACATTATTTTATAGTATTTTTAATAATTTAATTCTTTACCTATAATTGATCTAATTTTTGGCAATATATATACTTTACTTTCGAACAAATTATTTTATAGTATTTTTAATAATCTAATTTTTTTTTAATTCGAAATATTCTTTATATAATTTTTGACTATATTTATTTAGCTTTCGAAAAAATTATTTTAAACTATTTTTTTCTTAAAATTCCTTACCTTTTATTGATCTATATTGGCTCAACTTTAATATTATTTCGGTTCTGCTTCTAAGAATAAATGAAAAAAAACTTGTACATTGCAGGCAAATCTGGGAAGAGGGAGCCAGAAAGAGGCACAGACATAGCAACTGGTATCAAGAAAGCAGTTCTTTTGACTACACTATACTTTAGAATTTTAAATAAAGCCCTTGATAAAAGCTAGTAATACCTTATACTTGATAAAAGTGATTAGTAATAAGTCCCCAGTCCTAAGTCCCCATCCTAGTATTTTTGCACAGTGCATTACCTGTGCAGGTTGCCTACTGTTGGCCGCATGCTCTCGTGTTATTGTAGAAGCGAACGATTTATTGAAATGCGCACACAGAGGCACTACACTGAAAGGGTGTGCGTGTGTGCCTGGGTGTGGGTTTTTGTACAACGTTTGGCAGGCGCTCGACGCTTGAGCTTCAATTGATGCTGTGGTCACGCTTTATTTTCATTGCAGGCCCCACAAACGCCCGTGCCCCGATCCCCGTTCTCCGTTCCCGGAGGCCCCTTTGCGCCTTTGCCCCTCGTTGGTTCGGCGGGCCTGCGGCCTGCTTTCTGTTTTCAGCTTCTGTCTCGGATGTGCAGCCTTTATTAGCTCCGCCCCATAAACGCAGCTAAACATCAATTACTTAAGCTTTGTGCCGAACCGAACCGAGCGGAGCCGGACTGAACAGGACCCCATAATCCTGGCCCGCCCCAGAGCATCCCGAATAAATGCCGATTTCGTTGAGCCCCACAAATGACGCCGTCAAGCGAGCAAAATGCCATCCATCATTCAGGGACATATGCTATAGTGCATTAAACTGACATCACCAGTAGGTTTATGCTAAATTCTCGGCCAGGAACTGTATACTTTTCATTGTTTACAATTTCAGTGTGCGTTTTGTTCAATTTTATTGAATAAAAGCCAGATACTTTAGTTGATGCATGGCAGGGAATTTTTGAAATTTAAAACTGAATTGAATACTTAACATATGTATATTTTTAATTTAAAACAAAAGAGAGTTGATCATTTTAGATTTAATTTAACATTGAATTATCTATTGCAAAAGAGTATTTATCCCTGTTCTCATTTTTAGCTTTGAAAGAATGTAAACTCAAAAATACTATATTAATAATTATCCCTTATGTAGATATTTAGAATATACAGCAGACTAATAAAAAATAAATAGAAACATTGCCCATCTAAAGATCTTACTTCGAAATAAGATATTCTGTTTTTTATTAAATAAAACGTAACCTTAAATTTCATTTAGCTGTATCCTAAGCATAGCTTAATTTAAGAAATTTTAGCAACCTTAAATTTCATATAGCTGTATCCTAAGCATAGCTTAATTTAAGGAATTTTAGCAACAAAACTGAAACTATTCTCGCCAGGAAGCAACGACGAAGGGCAAATATTATTTAAATGCAGAATCCTAAATGAAAGAATAGCAGCAAGCGTTGGTGCCATGTATTTGAATAAAACGAGCAGATAGAGCTTGGGTCTATAAACCAAACATATGGGCAAACAAACACACTCACCTATGCGCGAAATCACGCATACGAATGCAGGCACACACACAGGCGCGCACAGCCATACACCGAAAAGACAAACAAAGGTTAGCTGAATGTCCTTGTGACTTTTACTTTAAGTGTGTTTTGTAAATAACTTTGTGTGTGGTGGTGTGTATATTTTATTAGCAGCTTCCACACACACGTCGACACACTTGACATTATTTTTGTTTCTCCCGTTTAAGTTTTCCCCTTCGCCTAGAGAGAGATGGAGATTGGGGGAGGAGGATAGGAATATGCAAAATAAATACAAATATCACGCATTGCTATGTTTTACAACCTGCCATCATACCTACACATGCATGCGGGATTTGTATATATTTTTATCGCTTGTTCTGGATACTTTTTTGTGGTTTTAGAATTTTATAGTAACCCATCTCGCACTTCGGCTCTCCTCCCCCTCCAAACTCCATGCCTCTCTTCCTATTTGGGTTTGACTCTATCGGAGACATGCAGAACGTGGAAATTTCATATGCAACTTAAATATTTACATGTGACTTAAATATGCGTATTTTCGCATAAATTACAAAACATTTCGCATTCCATTCCATTCGTGCACCACGCGATATATTTGTCATATCCACATATAGCAATTTGTACACTGAAAAAGCTATCATTCGGTGAATCGAATTCTTGTCTGCTTTATTTTGACTAATTTTATATGAAATTAATTGCATATTCAAATAAATACCCTGCCCATTAGGAAGATTCAACAATAACCAAATTATATCTCGCTTAATGCTTAATGTATTTAAATATATAATACTAAATCTTACGTTTCAGACACTTTTATAGTGAATAGAAAAGGCATGCCAATGACTTTAAATGCCTTTAGGTATGGCAATCATAATTTCATTAAATAATTTAAAATAGTTACCCGGTGGTTGGCAATATGATCTGCAATCCCTTCTGCTTAAAAATATAATACCTTAAACGGGGGAAATGTCTTTAAGCTTAAAATATAAATATTATTCATCATTGAATACCAAAACCACAATTTTTCCACAGTGTACATATTTTTATCCTAGAGAAAACTTTATGACATTGTTGTAATAAAATTTATTTGATTTTTCTGTGGCTTCTCTTAGAAAATTCTTTATCCCCCACGCCTTGACATGCAGTTTGTGGCCAATAGGTAATTCGCTTTTTATATGGGCCAGCTTTTGGGCCATAAACTCTAATGGCAAATGCTAAGGGCTGTTCCAAGGCTCGGGACGGAGGTGGGGATTTAAAAGGGGGGTGCAGACATCAGAACCCCAGGGGCAAAACGTCGGTTCAGGCTAAAATCATTTTGACCAGGTCTAAAGTTACCTTCTACCTTCGGTTTGCATGAGGAAGCCAAACAAATGAAAATGATTTGTGCAGTGCTTAAATCTGGATCAGAAATGAAATGGAATACTGTCTAAGCCAGCTCGGAATCAGGATAGTCAGGGTATTGGTGTACAGGTTGTGATTCAAGCTTTTATCAATATAAAAATGGTATATACATTTCTGAGCTACACTTAAGTGAAATATTTATTGGTAATATAATTCTACAGAACGCTTTTAGGCTTTCGCTAATTATTTCCTGCTTGGACTCAGTTATTTGTCACTATTTCTAACTAATATCTCATCCGAATTGCTTTAAAAAAAAAAAAATATTAAATTCCAAATTGCGTACGCACTCCCAAAACCGATTGCCATTAATTTGAAGCTGACAAAACTTTTCTTCGCGCCGCGCAGAGATGAAGCCGATGAAATCGCGGTAAAAATCTCACCTAGAAATGCCATTTTTAGCAATTTCGCACTAAAATAAACCCACTTCGCACGCAAACAGAGGCGCATGGAGGAGAGAGCGGGAGGTCGCGATGGCGAATCAGAAGGAGCAACAGAGATAGGGCGCCCAGCGCTAAGCCAAATAAAGCTTCGCTAAAAATCAAACGAAACGAGACGGGGCGCGGATGGAAATTGGAGGGGGCAGAGCCGGGAAAAGGAAAAGCGAAATTGAATCGTTTTGTGCGATGCAAATGCAAGGCGCATTGGGGATCACGACCTGTATGCGGTCCCAATTCACCATCGTTACACTCGACGAGGACTACATTAACAGTCATTTACAAATTAGGTATTTTTAGTAATTATTTTATAACCAATACTTAATTATATAAAAGGGAAAGGTAACGTAAAGAAAAGCATAAGTTAACTGAGTTTTATTTTTCCTTCTATTTTTGTGTATTGAAATGATTAGAAAAGTCTAGACTAGGGGTAACCAATATTAACTTGTTAATTATTAAAATTCGACCAGAAATAAATCTGCATTTTAGATACAAAAGTTAACAGGAAATTTTCACAATTTTAATATATCTAAGAACTTTAACCTTAAAAGTGATAATAATATATAATAATATATACATATAATAATAATCATTTTTAAATATAATTTATATTACAAAATTGACACCTCAAATAATATATTTTATTAAGTGGCTTGCATACCCAATATGTAATTTTCTTCTCACCTTTTAGACTCAATTTTTTCCAAGTGCATTCCGGACCCTAAACACAGAGAGAGCTCTGCACAATTGCGGTTGCCACAAAACGGCTGCCTGAATGCCGGCAACGCATTGAATTTGACTTTTATGCAATCCATCGGGCTTGCAGCAATGCAGCAATGTTGGCACCTTTCTCGCAATTAACTTTTCATTGCCTACTAGGGCAAACACAATTAGGGTCCATTCAAGGAGGTGAAAAAATGCGAGGGCTGGCTGGCTGGCAGTAAGACAAAGGACGGGCGAAACTTTGACAATTATTTTTCAACGACTATGGGACGAATGCAAAAAAGGCCAAAGTTAATATTTGGCCAACTGGACAATGGCGGTCCATCCAGCTCTACCCCCTTTCCCCTGGAGATTCCACGTGGCTTCGGAGCGAACTAGAGTAATGTCGTGGGAGCGAAAGATAAATAACACTTAAGGCAGCTGTGGGCGGGGCCAAGGCATGCAGAGGGGGCGTGGCAAGCGCCAAAGGTTGGGAGGGTGGTAGAAACAATTTGCCGTTTGTGCTTTGAAAAATGCATGAGCCAAAGTAAA
This sequence comes from Drosophila pectinifera, assembly GCA_008042775.1. NCBI lineage: Eukaryota > Metazoa > Arthropoda > Insecta > Diptera > Drosophilidae > Drosophila > Drosophila pectinifera. Next base: position 210,889 of record VNKC01000491.1, read on the forward strand.
TGGAAAAAGTTCAACGAGCAAGCCAAACACAAAAGCAACACAAAATAACCAACTGAACCGGACCGAGGTGGAGCGAGGCGGTTGGACCCACAGATCGCCGGGCAATAGTTCTTCTCCCCGTCTTCTGCCCCCCTCCCCTTCCGACGCTCTTCCTGCCCACGAAATATTGCGGTCTGCTTTTAGGCGCAATTTGACATTTTTTTTACCCGCCGGACGAATTTGTCCATACCCTTTCCAAAGGATATTCTCCACTGGCTTGAATGTTGAAACAGATCTAACCCTAAACCTAACCATAGGTTGTTAATTTGTATGATATTCATTCATCAGAAAAAAAATGATATTTTCTATTTATTTATTGTCTAAATTATGGTTAAATTAATTGAATTCATTTGCCCTGTTATATATTAAGTCTAAGTGTTAGTTTGTCAAGATATTGAATTCATTTGGTATTAAAATATATCGGAAGTGCTATTGAAATCTCTTGCGTTTTGAAATCTTTTAAAAAAGTATCTGAAAGTATGTTAAAAAATATGTCATTGCGCATCATGCATATTTTCAAATATATTTTAAAGTAATATCAAAACCCTACTTATTTCTACAGCACACCTGGAGTGCTATAAGCTCAAGAAAGCTTGTATTTTTAAGCCTTTAATTCTAAAGATCAAATTGCTTTTAAGTTATCAAAATAAGACCAAACACTTTATCTGTATTTTCATTTTTATTTTTGAAATGGCTCAATATTCTCGAGACCTTTTTAATTATTTTTTATAAGTTTTAGTGTAACAATTAATTTCTTGACATATATCTTGTCGCTTATTCTAAAGCGTAATGATAATATCAATATTTTGTATTTGTAATTTTGTAATAAAATATTCATTGAATTTTTAATTGGACAATAATAGATCCTTTTACTTTAATTTAGTTAATTATATAAAAGTTATTCCAGCTTCTAGTGTATTTACAGCTTGTATCTGAAGGGTAATGTCGTCCCGCCGTTTGGCTTATTTTTCATTGGTGCCAGTTTTAAGCTGCTTTATTTATTTGTCGCTTTATTTGCTGACAAGAAATATAGACAATATTATGCCCCCGCACACACATACACACAGTCGGCCAGATATATAGAGGGTCAGAGGCCCAGTGCAGACATGACAGGCCCATGTCGGCGCTGACACTTAACATGCCCGTAGACAGTTATTAGGGTCATTGCAGGAGCAAAGCCAACACAGGCACACACTCTCGCACACACACATGGCCTCATACCGACGCCGAGATAGTCCACAAGATAAGTTTTTTGTTGTTTGTTGGCCGGGCAAGTGTGCAAGTGTGTGTGCGTTTTACAGTTTCGGGCCTGCTCGAAAGTATGCTACAATTTATAGAGCCTCCTTGCTCAGAGCCTAAATGTATATATCGACTTTATAGTGGCGACTCTTCGGGGGATTGCTGTTGTTGCTCCTTTTTTTGCTCCGCTTTCTTCCTGTTCCTGGGGAAATGTGGATGAGTAAGGGCTGCTTCAGGATTGGGGGAGGTGCAGTCAAGTGTCTTTGTCAATGGCGTCAGGGGAGAATTTACATATGACACTCTCCGCCACCCGGCAGCCGGCAGCCAGCAGGCGGCAGGGTGCGTTGAGCGGGGCGGTTTCAGTGCCTGGAATGTGTGTATTTAGTGCTCTTTTGTGCACACACACACACGCCCAAGCCTTTGGTGTTATTTTTAGTAAATTGTATTATAGTTTTAGTGCTCCCAGCTTGACATTGTTATTTTTTTCTTTGCCCGGCCCTCTTCTGTTCGGAGCTGTTTTGATGTTGCAATTTCACGCTTTGCCAACTTTGTCGACTCCAAACTCTACTCTCGATCCGCTCCTCAGAGGATGCCACTTCTGCCTCGGCCACTGGCTTCGGGTTAAGCTAAAAAATTAGTTAATTTCGCTGGATTTTATATCTGCTGTTAGCCGGAGAAGTGGACATCATTTTTGGAAAAACATGCGCCGCAAATAGGCTGGTAAATTGTTGGAGCAAATTAATGCCCAACGATTTACAGTTTTATAAATTGTCTCGGGTTTTTGCTAACAGCTTGAGATAAAAATAAAACGAAAAAGTTTTTAAGTAATTTATAAGACTGAGCTTAAAAATTTATATTTTGCCAATTTTTGAATAATTTCCGAAGTCGTCGATTTATTCTTCGGCCAACCGGAAACATCAGTTACCGGAAACCCAATTCAGTGGTATTGTAATATTTTGTAGCATACTTATAATCAGCACATGTATGCATGTATGCATTGGAATGTAAGTAAGTTAAAGGCAAGTGCAATTTCTTTTAAGATTTTACTTCAGCTTACAGAAATAATTTATATATTGCTAACAATATTTTTTAGTTAGTACTTAAAGGCTTTGCAATCGTACTCAATTAAAAGCTTCCTTACTTTATCTAAATTAATACAACCTAAATTAGTTATTTAGTTTAAATAAATAATTTCATTTATTAAATTCTTTCTTTATTTATAAATAACTTAAATTATTATTTGGCACTCAAGATACCATCTCCACAACTGAAGTTACTACAAGTGCTAGTTCATAACTCATAAAATATTACTCATACGCCGCATGCACTCTGAATGTTTTATTAGATTTGGGGAGAGTAAAAGTTTAGTAGAGAACTTTAGCTCCGAAGTGGATACATGCACATATCCCTATCGGAACCAACCAAGTCTGTGGCCAACTTTAGCTTATTTGGCAACTTTTGTTACTTTGGCCAGAGATATTGGCTACAAAATGGTAACCAACACCTTCTCTGAGGAGGTTAGAGCCGCCCATCAAGCTGCTCCTTTGCACTGTAGAAATTAATTTGCTAACAAAAATAAAACTTTTACATTTAACTGTGTAAATTTCCCAACATCTACTGCTTTTTTCGCCAATGTTTTTTTTTATTGCTTTGGCCAGAGTGGGTGCCTGCATGTGTGTGTGTGCGGGGTGAATTTATTTATTCGGCGTCGTTTTTGTTGCAAGTTTCAACTGTCAAACACAACATCAATTTGTTAAAAAAATAAGCAAAGCCAACTTTCTCGTCCTGCGTCCCTGTCCCAATAAACTGTTTTTCCCTTTTCCCATTTGCATAAGTGTTCGTGTGCTCCAGTGATTGTTTGTGTGTGTTCTTGTGTGGGTGTAGCGAGCTGTGTTTGTGTGTGTGGGCGAGGGGGTACAAACAACAATGCAACATTAAAAAGTCACATTGCTGCTGATTTATTTCGTAATTCAAAGCAAACTTTCCGCCTCGAGCAGAACGTGCGAGACAATCGGCAGCATTTATGAGCCGTGGAGCGGCTGGGCATTCATGGGTTAAGCAGCCAAGTGAATGCAATTTAACTTCATTAAATTTTTATCAAATTTCAGCCCTTTCCTTTTAATTTTTTCTAATAATTAATTAGGTATTCTAATGCATGGCTTTAGGAATATAAAATATTTCAGGAGTTCCTAGCTCTCGTTTGGTTTTAAACACCAATAAATATTTTAAACATCCTATTGGCCAAACTTTAAATTATTGATCTGAGAATTATGAGGCTGAACTAACGCTAGGTTATTATTAGAGCCCCCTGGGCCTTAAATGCTATCTATTATTGTCTATTAATACCGTTTCAAGTAAAAATTTAATTAAAAGTCTTGCGAATTTGGACCCCTCGCTCAAAACTTCGAGTACACACACTTCGGGAAACTATTGCGCAAATTAAGAAAAATACCCAATGCGGTTATCATTTTTTCCCTCTATCCGCTCTTTTTCGCTTAGTTTTTGGCTTTTCCCCGGGGCATGGGCCGAGCAAAGTTTTTTTGCTTCCTTTTTGGCCACAAGTTGCGCGCTTGTTTGGCCAAGTTGGGATCTCGCGGGGGGATGCTGCGATCTCCGCCGCTGCACAGAAGTTGTGCACAATTTTCTAATTAAATTCATTTGAGACCCTCACGCACTCCATGGGGCAGCCATGGAGCAGCTGCCGCGTGCCCTGCATTCGCGATGGACGTACGAACCCTTTTCGGATTGACTGTGCAGACTGCACTTCAGTGAATGACCGATGTGCAACCGACCTTCCACAAACTTCATCCCCGTTGCCTGCACAATTTGCAATCGGAAAAGAAATGCGGAAATGTCTCTCGTTCTTGCACTCACACTCGGAGAAAAATGGCACTGAATTCGGAGAGAACTTAACAAAAATGTAGACATATATTTTACATTTCTATATATTTATTGGCTTTAGATATTAAATAGTATTGTTTGAATATTCGTATAATTTAATAAAAATAAAGTTAATTTTCTGTAAGTTATCTGTCTAAGATCTATACATGCAGTATGGGTGCTAATTTTGACCCTATAAACTATATAAAAGTATCCTATATCTTATTCTCTGTCATGGGAATATCAACTTCGACTGGCTTAATAAAATTGAGCTTTTTAATAGGGTTTAAATCGTTAAGCCTTTCCTAAATATAATTTAAGAGTACAAATTTCTGACTAAAAGTTTCCTCTTACATTTTCTATAGCTAGAAAGTATGTATTGTCTTGGTTTGAACAATTGTTAATTAATGGTGCTACATAAAGACGAACGATATTTTCAGCCTTTTTCTTCAGTGTATTGCTGCGACCCCTCCGCCACAGTCTGCGGCTGCTGCTGCTGCTGCCGTCTGCTTATGCGGCATCGATGACATTGTGTGTAGCATAAAGTAATTTCCGTCTTGCACAAGCGGCGCTTCCGGTGCGGCAAACGTGCGCCGATTCCGAGTCCTGACACTTGCTGCGCGCGCGTGTGTGTGTGTGTGCCTGCTGATGGAAAAATGCGAGTGCGAGTGTGTGTGTGTTCATTCAGCTCATTCCGTGTTTTCTTCTGCTGCTGCTGCTGCTGCTTGCCATCATCATTTTTTCCCTTGCCTGCACACACGCTAACATGGAAATAATCAAAATGTCGCATTGAGATTGAAAATCACTGCATTTGCCAACACTTCCGCTCAAGTGATGAGCCAGTTGTTGCCCCTCTGCTCGTCTGTGTGAGTGTGTGTGGCCTTAAGGGTGTGCTGGGGGGGGATGGTGAGTGTGTGTTATCAGCCAAATTGACAATAAGTTGCTGTTAAAGACAGCCGTAAGAGAAATGTGCCATGTAAGCAATTTTGATGACTGCTTTTTGCTCGTTGACATTGGATTTTGGCTTAGCTACGATTTTACCCCGGCTGAGCTTAAAGGCGTGGTCGGTGCGGTGGCGGGGGCGGTGCTGTTCGATTTTTGGGCCAAGTAAAAGTGATGAGCGAGCTGTGAGCGATGACATGTGGCGATTAGTTTAGCAGTTAAGTAATAAAGAATCCGGACTTTCCGCAGAATTTCCAAGCAATTCATTTCCAGCTAACAACTTAGCTTAGTTTTGATTGAAATGCTGTCAGGATTTTCAATTCTTAAATATTTGAAACGCATATATACGCATTATAAATAAAACCATTAATATACACATAATAAGGGCACATTATAGATCTACTTCGAAGTTCCGCAAGCCTTCAAATGAACGCTTTACTTATATCTGAACTTTTTAATTACTATTATTAGCATATGATAATTATATACAAAATATTATAAACTACAAAGACTATAACACCAAAAATGTGTGAAATGGCTGTGTATTTTTTTAAGAGTCTCATCTTAAACCCCATTCATATCTTGCTGACTTCAACAGCGTTAAAATTTTTAGACAAAAACTGGGAAAGCAAACATTGCCGAGGGATACACTAAGAAAAATGCCATACTAGTGGACTAATGATAAAATAACAGAGCGAAAAGGCCAAAATCAACGTTTTCGGGGGCGGCAACTTCCTGGTGGCGTGAGCTAATGCAAAGTCCGCAGTTGGTTGTTCAACTGCTTAACATATTACGCATACGCCTAGTTGGCCCCGGGCATTAAGTGTACGACCCAACATCGGCCAGAGGAGGCAAAGCAGAAATAATATGGCCAACTAAAAGCCCTACACCCGTCAGCAGAATCAGCAACAACTGGCGGGCAGCTACTTACTTAAAAAGCATTGAGCCTAAGTAAACTTTTACGCCAATCCCCCGCCCACGCAGACTGCACTTAAAGCGGCTGAAACCGCCGCAAGACGATGATGGGCTGGGGGTGGGCATGGGGATAAGGCGGGCATGTCGGTGACAAGGACACGGCTCGGACCAAGGACACGGCGTTTGGAGAGCTTAATGCAAGCCAAATGATGTACAAACAGTTGCTGGCGGTGTTGCTGTTGCCGTTGTTGTTGCTGTTGGTTTGGGAGGCATTAAAGTTATGCCAACTGCAAGTGAGAGTTACGCAGGAGAACCGAACCTTGGCAGGGCCGCGTGTAAAAATATTGACAGGCTCCTTGTGAGAAGGACTCAGCCGGAGGACCGGGAGCGTGAAAACTGGGAAAAATCAAGGGAATAGCGGTAAAGAGCACTGAGACTGGGAAGCCTTGGCCTGTCACTGGCAAGCGGCTTATGAATTAATGCAAAACAGATTGCCCAGCGCTGAGGGCGACACTTTGCACCTTTTTCTTCCGCGTTTTTTTTCCCCACCTCCTCCTAGCCGGGCCTTAAATATTTACCCGGCTAGGAAAACTACCCAACTACCCGACCGGCGTTTAAATTGCACGCCCCAAGGTGAGTTTATAACACCTGAGTGGGCGCTGGCTGTGACAACTGGTCCTCCCCTGACGAGGGTAGCTCCTTGGGTCGCAGTACCAGCTATCTTGAAGGCTTGATCTGCCGGCCGCTCTCTCGATTCCAGTATTTTCATTTTCAATTTGAATTTTTATGGGCGCCGCCTTGTAAAAAGCAAATATCCTGGCGCCCTGGCAGTGTTTGTCGCTTTATTAGTTTATCGCAGCCTAAGTATCTCCCGGGAGGAACAGGAAGCAGCAGATGTTCCAGTGCTCCAGCGCCCATTGTCCTTCATCAGTGTTGCTGCTTCCGTTTTTCCATCTCACTCTCCGTCTCTGTCTCCATCTCCATCTCCATTTCCATCTCCATCTCCGTCTCCATCTTCATCTTCATCTGAATCTCTATCTTGTTGGCCCGCTTTCTTTCGCACTTTCCACTTATTGTTTCGCCGGCTCCCTTTTATATTCGCTCACATATTTTTTCCTCTCGCGCGACATTCTATAAATTAATCAGACGGAGTGCTCGGCTCCTGCCGGAGGACTTCCACTTCCTGGCCAAGGCCAGCCTCCTGAGCTGGCAACTCAATCGCGATAAAGCCCCAGGTGAATTATAGTTATTTGATTTTGTTTTGGTGATTTGTTTGCCCGCTGCGACTTTCAGTTCTTTAAAGCCCCCGACATCTAATTGAATTGCACTCGAGTTTAGTGTAAGTTTCTTCATCCCAAAGACCCTCTGTCCCCACGACATCCCAGGGCAAAAAGAAATAATAGTGCCCAAATTATGTGGCATGCATAAATTTTGCTGGCCAGGAAGCCGACGCCGACTCGTGCTGCTTATCGTCACGAAACCGAAAACTTTGCATGTGTTCGGGCTGATGTGGCTCTGTGTGTGTGTGTGTGTGTGCGGGAGGAAACTCCATTAGATTTTGAAACAAGAAGGACTCGCCGTCAGACATATGGAAGAAGTATTAATACACTTTCTAGAGGGAGAAGCTTAATTACATGTAGATGTGGCTGGGAAAACTTAGCTTAAAGTGTTTAGATAAATATAAACAATAAGGAAGAGGGATTGAAACTTGGGGAAACCCTTAGGTTAATCACTAATAGTAGTTTTAAAAATAGTTTTAATTTTATTAACATGTTTTGTTTATTTGTTTAAAATTTGTGGAATCACTAAGCTAATATAAGTAAAAAAATAATAAAATAGACAAGTGCTTGATTTTAATATATAATTATACATTATGTAGCTTAAATATGATCGCTAATTGCAAAGTTAATTTATAATATAGATATATATATTTGCCACTGTCTAAAATATATATAATATAGTTTATTTCATTTAAAATTATTTGAATTATATTTATATTTTTTCGTTTCTCTTAAGAACTTTCTTATAATTTCTTAAAATTTTATTTATATTTACATTATAAACTAAGCTTTAAGCTTACCCTTACATAGAGTACAAAGAATGAGAATCTTGGCCTAGCAGGGCCAAGAAGGCGGAAGTGAGAGGGACAGATGGGAGAGGGAGACGGCAGGCTCTCCTAGGCAGAATAGCAGTCAAATCTGTGCATACAAGTTGGCGGGATTGAAAGTGCATAAAGTTGAGTTTATTGTCGGCTAAAGTATATGCTTTATGCTCCGTGCTTTATGGTGGTAGTGCTGGCCTTCTTTCTCGCTCGCTCCTCCCCCTCTCTTCGGGCACACACACATGCAGACACACACAAATCTTTATCAGGCGGGCCAAGAAATTATGACGGAAATCTAAAAAGTTGTGCATTAAAACTTGTTTGTGGTCGACTTCGCTCCTAACTCGAGCTATAAATATGAAAAGCAACAAAGGCAAAGAAAAATGTGAGGTTGTTGCTTAAATGGATAGCAATTATACGAGGATGGCCCACACACACACCTTTGGATTTCTGGATTTTTGGGGGAGAGGTGGAAAAGTTTTCAGAGTACGAAAATCCTTCTGCCCACTTATCCTATTTATTTCTAGGATATGTTGGCTTCTGACTACTCAGGAGCTCAAATATTTTGGATAGAGAGCCCAGGCATTCCCGCAAACGGTTTGATAAACTTTTAATTTCCTCAGATGTGAATTTTAAGCTCGTTAAAGCTGTCAGCCATTGAAAGTCACTCTCAGCAGCCAGCCGGCAACTGTCATTTGCCCAATAAAAACCCTTTCCAGCCAGAGCTGAAGCCATTGCTGAATCCAATGACCATACAATAGAAATAGAAATCCTGGGCGACAGCGCTCACCTCCAGACTCAGCTCTGGTCCTGGCCCTGGCTATTGGCCTGGACTGGGATTCCCGGCTTCCCGGCTTGCCGGATTCTCCGATTCCCAGATACTCGGGCTCAACTTCGGCTTCAACCTCGACCGCAGCACAAAAATATTTTCAATTATGATGCCGGAGTGAGGAACTCTAGAATTTTTCAATTAAGCTGCTTACTGCGGGGCGACGGAGGGGACTTTTGCCCAACTCAAAATGGAATTTCTCGGCAGCAACAAAAAATAAGTAGGAAAAAAGATTGTCTGCAATAGTTTTCGCCGCTGCTGTTGCTTTTGCTCTTGCTGTTGCTGTTGTTGGAGGGTAGTAAAAGTGCCGGACATAAAGGTAAAAGCATTAAAGTTATATGCGATTTAAACTAACAATTCCTGCCGCTGTCGCCTCCGCTGCTGTTGCTTATTCTATACAGAATAGGTGGCTGCGAAAGGGAATGGCTGGGTGGCACTTTTATGTGCCAAGACAAAAGTTGTCACAGCTTTAGTGGTGTGTCCTCCCAGCCCCCCAGCCTCCTCCTCCTCGTCCCTCGGCCATTTTGCTCCGCCCACAACGTGTCCGCGCGCCATAAAAATTTGCAACAGCTGCACCACTGCAGTGGTTTCGGGGATGGGGAATTGGACTAGGAATGGGTCCGAGAGTTACCTTGACAGCAGTCAGCCAAAAAGGATTTTAGGTTTTCCAGCGGCTTTCCATACCCTACCTACACAAAGGAGTTTGGCTTCCAAAAGGGGGACTTTTGCATTTTCCGAGCAGCGGAAAAATCGAATAGAAATGGGGTTCAGTGGGGTGCATATTAGCTCGGAGTCAGTGATTAAGCTGTAAGGATTTTATGCAATGCAAGCAAAAATAATAATAATTTCTAAAATATGAAAAAAATATGTGTTTTTAGTGTACATTAAATAGAACAAACTCAACACTCAATTGAATATTATTTATACATATTAGCCTAGTAATTATTAAGACAAAAAGTAATATTTTGGATGCTTAATTTGTAGGTTAACCGACCATTTATTTATTTCTATGAAATATTTATACATTTTGCATTTATACAAATAAAGATTTTGGTTTTAATGTTCTAATGGGCTACAGTTCAAGTATTTTTAGAATCAAATTGTCTAAATATATTTATAGACCTAAAGACATACAAATTATAATTATTTTATATTATTTAAGAATGAATATGTGCACCTTATGCGGCCTTATATGAGTCACATTTTTGCATGCAGATTACATACAACTTATAGTGTGATGCAACCCGTTTATAGGGCATAGGTTTTGTCAAGAAGCTGTGCAGATTTTAGCCGCTTGCAGATCTTAGCTGGCTTTTGTTTTTGCGGTTGCTTTTGTCCAATAATTCGGTCTATCTAATGGCAGCACCGAATGCATTTTGCAACGTATCTTCAGTTGGCAAATAGCCTTAGACGCCCGGCCCCCAAAAGTCTGTGCATAAAATAACAATATAATGCCACGGCTACGGCCCAAGTGCCGCCGGGAGGGTAGGCGGTGTGGCGGCGGATTGGCAACTGAGTGCTGGCCAAGAAAGCCCAGCCGGAGGAGAGGAGTAGGGTCCTTGGGGCGACTTACGTTGGCCCGGGAGGATGTCAAGTTTTTAGACCCCCTTTTTTTGTGGGTATTTCGTTGACTTGGGGCTTTGCAAGTGCTTAAGTTAGTTTTGCCTGTGGTCGGTCGGCCAGCTTTGATGTTAATTTGCGGATACTGGACTCGGTTTGGCCCTCGGCCCGATCCATATCTTTCTATCTGCGTATCTGCCGAGTCCGAATCAAAGTCATAAATTACTGAGCAGCAGAGCCCCGGCCATTTACTTAATTAGTTCTTTTAAAGCCCGTCACTTATACGTCTTGCTGATATAATATAATATATATGTGTGTGGGTTAGGTGGGGGGGAAAGAGGCAACTCGAGTTTTTTGGCAGCCGAAGCCTTGCGGCTGCTTTGGACGGGCCAATTACGATAATTGTCGCGTTCATTTTTCATTTGACAACGTGCGACAGCCACAGCCACAGCCACAGTTACAGATACAGATACAGATACATTTACTGGCAGTAACCAGTTCCTGCCTTGACAACTCGCGCGTTGCCAACAAAAAATAAAAAAAGAGGAAATGCGGGGGCTGGGGTTGGCTTTTGTAATAATTCAATGAGCGCTGCTTCGTTTGTCACATTGCTCATACGCCATGTGCAACGGAAACGGAAACCTCGGCGACCAAGTGAAAGTATTCATTATACTTACGTTCCCCAGCTCCTCGCCCCGGTCTTCTCTCTTTCTTGGCCATCATTTCGGTTCGGTCTTCGCCGCGCTGGGCCATTATAATAAATATTTGATTATATATTTTTGCAAGGACCTTAAATCGGGCGGTGCGGTGCGGTAAGACGGGTTGAGCAGCATGTAAGCGAGAAATTGGCACACCTGCTCAGGGTTGCCCGGACTGCCAGGATTGCCAGGATATCCAGGATTGCCATCGCCAGCCAGCCAGCGAGTCGTCGATGGAGTGCAGTTGACCCAGTTGCCGGGCATCTCCGCCCGGACGGGATGAGATGGAGTCGGTACGTTGCAAATTGAATGCTCCCCGCCCTGAACTCCACTCGAGCGGTTCAATGCACCTTGTTCCTGCCTCAATCTGGGACCGAGTGGGTTGGCTTTAAAGTTATGGCCAGCTTAATTGTATCATCACTCTTGAGCTAGTTCAAAAAATTTAAATTCAGGTGAAGACGGTTTTTATATAAAAATATATTGATATAAATAAGTGGTTGTATAAATTAACAAGAGTTGTCCGGTGATTAAGAGAAAAACAGCAGGGTTAGCTTGTACTTAAATGAAATAAAACAAATTTTTTAATTTAAAAAATCGACAGATTGATGATTTTATCAAAATCTCAATATATATAATTATATATAATTTTAATTAAATATATAATATTTATATACATAATATTTATATATATAATATTTTAATACAATTTTATTTTTTTCTG